>VYZX01006639.1:18106-36973 GCA_013401335.1 Brachypteracias leptosomus
AAAAAAAAAAAAAAAAAAAAAAGAGGAGCTCACTGCTTGCAATTTACCACTAAAATTTGCTCATTTGAGTGATGGACTGTACTGATTGAAGCCAACTCAGTACGAATTGTATTAAGTAGTACCTTCTACTTTTGTTTTGGAGCTTGATGACTGATCCTTTAGAAAGGGGATTAGTGGGGAGTTAAAAATGTTAAAATAGTGTCTTGATGTTTTACTCCTTGGATATCATTGAATCACAGGAATGAAGTTTATAAGATTTTTCAGAATCACAGAATCGTTATGGTTGGAAAAGACCTTTAGGATCATCAAGCCCAACCATTATCAAACTCTACCAGACCCACTTATAAACCACATCCCTGAGCACCATATCTAGATGGCTCTCAAATACATCCAGGGATGGTGATTCAACCACTTCCCTGGGCAGCCTGTTCCAGTCTTTGATAATCCTTTTGGTGTAGAAGTTTTTCCTAATGTCTAGCCTAAACCTCCCCTGGTGTAACTTGAGGCCATTTCCTCTTATTCTATCGCTTGTTACTTGGGAGAACATACTGGCATCCACCTCCTTACAACCTCCTTTCAGATAGTTGTAGAAAACAGTAAGGTCTCCCCTCAGCCTCCTTTTCTTCAAACTGAACAACCCTCAGTCACTCCTCCTAGGACCTATTCTCAATAACCCTCAAAAGGTCTAAAATCTTTAGAGAAGATTAAAACTGGTAAGAAAAGTACCTTTTGATTTGAATGGGATTGCAGAACTTGAAGTCAATTATATTTTTTCTGAATTTTCCAGCTGAAAGTTCTATACTCGTGAGGTAAATGGGTGTCTTTTAATTGATCTCTGGTGATTACAGTGAGCTTGATTGAAGCACTGACTGATAGGGATAGCAAGACATTGCTTGTCTTATTTTACTTTATTTATCTTGAATACTCTGAAGCATTACTGTAGTGAGTCTGGCTGAGCTGATTTTCCCCATGGCAGCCCTCATGGTGCAGTGCTGGGAGCTAGAAGGGTGTTGATAACACACATGTGTTGTGACCAGCAGTGCTCACACAGCACCAAGGCCCTTTCCAACATTCCCCACAGTGGGATGTGGGAAGGGGAGGGCAAGATCTGGGAGGGAATACAACCTGAACAGCTGACCTGAACTGACCAACGGGATATTCCATACCATATGATGCCAACTCAACTGTAGAGGGAGAGGGAAGGAGGGAGATGAGGGAGCATTCATTAGGAAGATGTTTGTCCTCTGAGCAATCACTACGTGCTCTGAAGCCCTGCTTCCCAGGACAGGCCCGACACTGCCTGCGAATGGGAAGTAGAGAGTAACAGCTCTGTTTGCTTCATGCACACACAGCCTTGCTTTTTTTTCCTGCTGCTCATTAAAACTGCTTTTATTGTAACCCACAGGTTCTTTCCATCTTATTCTCTCCCCGCTTTCCCTGCTGACAGAGGTGTGTGGGGGGGAAGTGATTGAAGGGCTTGGTGGGCACCTGGCACCCAGACAAGGTAAACCCACCACAGTTACAAAGATGATAATTTTTTTAAGCGTATTGTGCTTAAAATGTTTGTATATATCTGGAAAGCCATACATGTCTGTGTTTGACACAACTCAAAGTACTGGGAATGAAAAACAAGTTAGTTCTAAAGGAACAGCCAGAGTTAGTGGACAAGTCCTCTCTTGGTGAACAATATGATAGCTGAGTAAAGGATTTATTTATATTTCATTGCATTTAAGGTACTACTTAGATTTGTCATAAAAGGATGAGACTGGATGGCAGTTGGGAATATTGAAGCCATATTGCTGAAAGGAAGAATAAGGAACTGTAATTGTTCTCTCCACAGAAATGGACAACATAAATATATTATATCAAACTTGGGAGGAGCAATGTATGTGACAGAAAATAATATTTTCCAATATCTGTCCTAGCTGCTGAGACAAGGCTTTCATGAAGGCTCTGAAGTTTTGTAAAACTATTTATTTGACATTTGCTAAATATAGCTTAATGATAGTGACATTTTAGCCTAATTTGCTCTTTTAATGGTTTTCATTAAAAATGTTTCATTTACTTTAATTTTCCATCTACTTCTCCTCTTCTTTTTCAAACATTTCATTTGCTACTGGAGAGAGTAGCCTGATCTAAACTTTTTAGATTTTAAAGTGTATAACTTAAAAACATTATAAATTTGCCCAGATATAGGGGTAACAAACTCTAAGAATTTTGTGAGGTTATTTTTTCATTTGTTACAATGACAGTAAGTCATTATATCCAAGACAACTGTTTCTACTAATCCATATGTATATGCCAAGGGTTATCCCTGGAAACAGATTCATATATTATCATGAAACTGCAATTTATAACACATATTCTGTCCTAAGAAAAATCTTTAATAATGATCTCCTGTAATGAACATGATGAATTCAAGATTCAGAGTAGGAGTTTTTGTCTCAAGATGTTACTACAAAAGCAATTAGAACTCATGGAATGCAATAAGGAGGTTGGCACATTAAAATGCTGTGGGCTGAATATAACCTAACTTGAGGGAAGGAAAAGATTGAACATTGATGTGAGACTAGAACTCTGAGCGGGAACTCAATGAGCTCATATTCTATAACCAAGTATTACCATCCATATTCCTTGTGTCCTTGCATCTACTATCTAACTTCTCTGTGCCTGTGTGGCAGTATAAGTAGCTTTTCAAAATTCAATGTCACAAATTAATTTTTCAGATAGATTAAGGATTTTAGTCCCCACCATTTCTGTTGGAAATAGTGGAAGTTTATTCAAGAACTTAACAGCTGCTCTGATTATAATTAATAATCAGATTTTCAGTCTATATGAACTGTGGCCCAATTCACATTTCTTTATAGTTCTTCTGCTTAAAACGCAGTTCATTTCTTTGACATTAATAATACATCACATTCTTCACACCCTGTCATATACTTTTGGATAGCCTCTCCCTATAGATGTTCTCTATATACATTTTACTAGGATAAACAAATCAAAAGTTCATAGCCTTCTCCAGTGTGATTTCATATATCCAAATAGACTTTCTTTGCATCTGCTCTACTACTAACTCACCTTTCTTGAATCCTGTGTCACACCAGACTATTCAATGGCTTTAGTCTTCCTCTTTCTTTAATAGGCAGCTTTTCACCTTCAAGAAAGCACACCACTAGGCAACATGTAATATTCTGACTATTGACAATAAAAGACCCTGTAGACCTGAGTCAGTCTGAGTTTTGCAGGCACAATTTCCTGCTTACAGCACATCAAGTGCTTGTCATTAGCCTTTTACTGATTAGTACACAAAGTCTTTTTTCTTCATTTCTAACTGATCAATTTCCAGGTAATAATAAAATATTAAATTACTAGCCCCTTTAAAATCCTATTTTCCTACTTCAGTTCTCAAGGTCTGTTTATTCTTTTTGTGAGGTACCCACTTCTCTATATAGATCTTATCTTCCAGGTTTGTGTCATGCAAGAATATAGTTCCATAGTATGATTCACTTTATGACAAGGTCACTTAATAAAAACATTAAATAAAGTCACGTGAAAAAGTATTTTCTGAAGGACCCTGGTAATCATATCTAGCACCCAAATTCTCCCTTGAACACAACTTATTATCATCTTCTGTGTAGGCAATTTCTTATTCATTACACACTTCTAAAAACATGTTTTGTTCCTCAAGTGGTTTCAGGCCCCAGAGGCAGAACCTGGCCCATTTGTGAGAGGCCCCACCTTTCCCCAGGTGATCGTGGTTGGGGTGGTGGGTGAGACCAGAACTATATCAACCAGGAAATGATGTGTGTTCTTGTTGGAAGAGTTTTAGTTGAAAGGGAATTCCTGTTCAAGTCAATTGGATAAACTTCTTGTTGAGACTGGTTGCAGCTTGATGAGCTCTCCCTCTGTGGTGTGTTCCCTCTTGGCTCCTGTGGTAACTGATTTGAGAAGAATATGTAAAAGATGAAGGTATGCTGAGGGGATGTTGTTGAATTTGGCATTGGCCTGTGGAAGGAGAGAGCTGGCAGAGCAAAATTGACGTAGTCGACAGGTTTGTTTGAAGGAGAGAGCTAGTAAAACACCTGGTCCTTTCCAGTCCTAACCCAGGTTCCTCTGTTTCTGTTGACCATGTTTTCTAGTTCCTCAGTATATTTCACATCCTTTCTGTCTACCTCACAGAGTCTGCTAGATTATTCACATTCTTCACTTGTAGAAGTCTTTTATTTGGTCAAGTATAAAGATGGGCAGAATATGAGCAGTTTTCTTGAGTATATATGTAAGCATCATAATTAAAAAAAAACCCCAAAAGTAGCTCAAAAATCTGAACACTTTAAGCAGCTAAAGTTGGAGAATAGACCTTTTCATGTTTGAGTTCAAATTCAGGTCACTGTGAAGCCTAATCTATTAATATGTGTGAAGCACTAAGTTACTACAATGATCACCTCCCCAGAAAGGCTTGCTGACCTCTGAGAAGAAAGTGTCCACATTTTTGGTCAATTGATGAAAAAGCTCTAGTGTCTCTGATGTTAACCCACTGCAAGAGCTACATAATATTCAGCAGACAGACCGTAATTTTCCAAAGCCCTGGCTTTTAAGAAAAGCGTAGTTAATCTGGAGAGGGAAGTAAAAGAACTTTGCTCATTCTACTGAAGTCTAGAATGAACAAACTCAAAAACAGATGGAAAAAGTCAACTGACACTATTGTTTTTAGAAAATAGAGACCCAGTTTTCAAATATCAGCCTAGTAACTGCAAGATATAGGACAAAATGAGGTGTCAGCAAAAAGGTTTCAGTCATGTTGTCCACTCTGAGAAAACTGCAGGCTAGAATTTCAACCTGTATATGTAAAGGGTTTACATACAGCAACACAAGTCACATAAGTACAAAGCTAAAGTGATGTGTTTAATGATCAATTGACAGTGATGAACTAGGCCCCAATTCAATATTGCATCTAAGGGAGAAGGGGGGAGAGAGAGAAAGCATCCATTAAAATATTTTGATTTATACTTTTATTTATTAATAGCAAACCACCAATTTTCTTAGTTTACAAGCATACAAACAAACTGTCCATTAGAACATCATGAACTATCACTGTGCATCACTAACAATATCACCATCTGCATTTTTTCAGTGGTATGTCTGCCATACAATCAAGGTTTTTTTTCTTTCTTACCAATTTAAACTTTTCTTGTTGACTATATTTTAACTTATGTTCTGCAATTTTTCAATGAGTTACCTGAAACTTGTTCTACCAGTTCATAACTAAGCTCTATGGTTACCTTTCTTTATGCAATGCCAGCTTATCAGTTGCCACAGCTTTTCTCTTTTCTTAAGGTATTTTTAACCTATGTCAATTCACTGATTTTTATACAAGACATTCTAAAAAAAGGTACACAGAGTCTGGTGCAGAAATAGTAGAGTGAATGGCCAGATGGAAGAAGTCCCTTAGAGGGGTCTGCTGCCATGGAAGAGGTATGTGCATCTATATCCTGAACAAGATTTTCACCTTACCCAAATCGCTAGTATGTCTGCACTTGACAAGTGAGATAATCCTGTAACCTTTTGATTCAGAGTCACAAAAGTTAGTTAGCTAACTTAGTTACTGAACTGAACACTTCATGTCCTTTACTGGGCCTAGAGGGGTGTGGAAAACCCAAAGGAAGGATAGTCATAATACATGATATTATACAGACTACATAACACGGTGCATCAGATGTAATCAAAAAGCATAACCTCATGCAACATTTATATTCACTTCTGTTTTCAGTATAGTTTGCATATAAGAAAAACCTGTATCACTATTAATTTTTGTATCAAGTTCTTCTAAGTTTTATTTGTTTATTCTTAGCCTCTACAGAAAAAAAACTTTAAATTTTAAATTTCAGGAACTGGCTATCACCATAAATTAAAAGATAAATGTTTTTAAAACAAGTGTAAACAAAAGCAGCATACCACAAACTACATTATTTACATAAAAGCTATATATATACAGCAGTTGCTAGAAACAGATAATGTCTTTGGTGTGTAGTTACATAAGTACTTATTTTACAAAGAACTGTATGCTTTGTCAACCGAAGAAAGTCATAGGTTCATCAAACCTTTGTGACTAGTGAAAAACATGGGGCTTCCAATATTAGGCAACACTCAGTCCATTGCTTGACAAGAATTTTAGAGACAGGCTGACCTAGTTGTCCTGGTAATAAAAACAATAGTTCCTTCTTTCTGTGTATGGAACCAAAAGCATTGAATAATCAGTTAAACTAATGCACAATCAACTGTTTCTTGAATTCCTCCCAAGCTCCATTCACTACTCATTGTACTGTAGAAGTCCCCAAACAGCTGATATCACCACATCAGCACAGACAAGTCTTTCAGATTTCCACCTTTGTAATGTATAATTTCTAAACACTTGTATCTATTGTAAAACAAAACTGTGAGTTGCTGTATGAGAGCACAAAATATATGTAATGCCCCGCAAGCAGTTATTCCCATCTATCATTCATTGCAGATAATATTCTTCATCACTGTTTCACCCTCTGTTCCATGCACAGTCTGGACAACTGCTGAGGGCTGGACAGGCTGTCTGTGGGATAGACTTGTCTCAAATGGAACAAAGTTTATCATTTACCTGTAACTGTTACATGTTAAATGTATCATTAGATTATTAACAATAATTTAAGAGTCCAATTGAGCTGATTTCACCTTTTTTCTTTTGGCAGTGTGTATTGCTTCTTACCACCTGCAAAATGAATTGATAGTCCTAACTTAAATAGTTACATACCTTAGGAATATGTAGTGTATATGTATACTACACATAACTATATAGTATACATATAGTATATGTATACTATACTATACAGAACTAAAGTGTTCTTGGAAGCACTGTTCTGATGGTTGCAGTAAACCAAAAACTACTAAAAATCTTTATGATAAATATTGGTACATTCACAAATCCTATACTCTCAAAAAGAGAAAAAAGAATACAAGTTCTTTAAAATCATCACCAAGTTAGAAAGGAAAAAGTACAACTCAAAGCTTAGTGAAGTCAAAATACTATTATCCTAATCAGGGGGCTGTCAATACAGACCAAACAGTAAAGCATACCCCATAAGATAGAAGTGGAACCATGTCTGAAAATATGTGTTCTTTTAGTGAGAATTATACTACAAAGTGGTGGACTAATCACCTGAATCACCAGAGAAAAGTGACAGATGGAGCAGGTAAGTGAGGGGAAAGATGAGGGGGCACCTCTGCAGTCATTTACTCCCTTTGCAGTGCCAGGCAAATCAGAAATAAAGGAGAAAGCCATGCTCATTGTGGTCTGACATGAGAAAATTTGTGACTGTACACTTCTGAGTGAAGAAGTTAATCAATTTTATGACATTCTTAAACCCAAATATCTTAATGATTAAAAAGTACAATTTTTCTTGGTTTTTTCTACTTCAATTGTAAGTGTCATTAAAGAAAAGAAAAAAAAAAACAAAAACCCTTTTGTTCTTGAAACTTTATTAGATCAATTGTTTAAATATTTCTAATTTGATGACCCTGTGGAAAATAATTAATTGCTATTGTTCATTCAAACTTGCAGTAGTACTTCACTCCTGAATTCTTTCTAATTTTATAAGAAACTGATCAAATGAATCCCTCTTGCTGAACAAATTGAAAATATTATCAGTAATGACTAGAAAAAAATAATAAGTGCAGAGAATACAGGAAAAAAGATTAAAAATGCAACTTCCTTAATTTTGAGTCATTATTTGGCATTATTATCAGTGCTTTTGTGATTGAAGGCACTCCTGAAAAACCATGCACATCATTTCACAAGTAGCCTGATCTAGACATCAAAAATTGTTTAAGATTGGAAAAAAAGAAATGCCTCTATCATAAGAACAGTTGCAAGGGAGATTTGCACCTAGAAATAGTAAGTTTGAGTTCAGTAATAACAGAAGATTACTGAGGAACTTTGAATCTTTCCAACTTCTTCTAACTGTGAGAAAAGGGGTACATTTGTGCAACTGAGCAAGGGTGTGAGGATTTTCACGCTTCCTCCTCCTTCCTTTTCCATGCATATAGGTGCTTTGTATCCCATTATATGGTGATGCAAGCAGGAATGCATATATGATAATGTCAGATGGAAAACTGGGTTGGAAGATGGCTAGAAGATAACCACACAACTCAGTGTGCTTACAAATGTATTGACTGATCCGGATGGGTGTTGGGAGTAGTATAGTGATTCTTATTCTGTAAAACACAAAATATACACACAAATCAAAGCTTAATCCCCCAAATCCAATTTAGACCAGTGTATCATAGACAGGGAAAGAGGACATACTGACCATTTGTCATCAGGTCAGGTCCTGCCTGGTAGTTTGGATTCAACTCATGGCAGCATTTCTTCAGGCACTGCCTTCCATATGTTAGAACACATCCATGTGTTCTCCTCCTACTCCATCACATGCTGTTAACACTGTTTATGGTTTTCTGCATCAGTTTATCAGCAAAAGCAGCCAATGGCCTTGCCAGATCTGCTATAGTTTTGACAAATGACTGGGGCTACTGACAGAGAGAGCAGAGATGCAGAAGAGTAGTGATAAAACATGTATATACCATAAGATCATTCAGCTGCGTAAGTTGGAACTGCATAATTTACTTTTATCACCTTATCAAGCCTAAAGACATGTCAGGATTCTCCTGGTCTCTTGGATATGTCTGCATAATATATTGTGGACAGATGCAAAACACCTTCATTCTAATCTTAACTGGTAAAAAGCTGCTTAACCAAACTCTATTCCACCTTTCATTTTAAGGCTTGATCATGCCTTGCCAGCAAAAAGTATGAACAGAACGAATTCTCATCTTGCTACAGCAGATACTGTGGACAGCTTTTGAGAACATCATGGGACCTCAAACCTATCTCTCAAACCAAGTATGGAATCACTTACTTTTCCCTCTCTCTGCTCAGGCCCTAATTATATTTTACTGTTTGATAGCTGAGGATAATATCTGATTTCTCTCCTGTACCTCAGGTGGTGCTTTCCCTGTGAGCAATAACCATGGTATCCATGGTATCCAAATAGTCATATTGAAAAAATATAATGTTTACAAAAACCAAAAGCCTTGCAGAGAAAAGCATATCAAAATGATAAACCAGACAATATATGTGATATACATGTATAAAGCCTGTTCACATGTTGTAGCAATTCTGGTTGTTCTAAGCCTCTTCTGGGACTGGTAGGGTCTTGGTATCACTCTTTTCCTTGAATCCACTTCTACTTTGTCTTCTCTTGTCTTTAGTGAGAAGGAGGTTTGGGAGGTAAATGACTTCTGAGTTAGAGGAAAGAAGTGACAAGGCTGAAGATCCCTCAAAGTTTATTTTGCATTTTGTCAGGTTCAAAACTTTTGTGCTCAAAATGTTCATACAGGAAAAACTGAGATATTGTTTCTTGTGTTCCTAGTATGTTTAGTGTGTGCAAAATGAAGAAGAGGTTTGGGCTGCCAGCATGTAGCTGTTCAATGATAACCAATATGAAATGTTTTCCCAGAAAGGAGTCTCAAATTTCACTTTTCCATGCCATAGAAGTTGTCACTACTGTTTCTTTCAAAGACCTATGCATTTTCCTATGAACTAGGATCTTAGGGCCTGGAGACCGTTTGTCCCACTAGCTGCCTGAGTTAGGTGGCTGAGCCCTCTCATTTCGCGGTTCCTGGATCGAAGATCTCATACTCCTGTTCTAGCTTCTTGACCCTCCATCCCCTCCACAGCCCATCAATCACCATAAGAAGGATCTATTGTTGGTCACTTCTTAAGGTTACCATCCTCCCTGTCTTCTTCAGAAGGTGGAGAGTCGGAATCTCTCAGCCCATCCCAGGGAAGGCCAGGAAGCCCAGCCAGCAGGTATGGGTCAAGGGCAGGATGGATGGAGTAGGATATGAGATCGAGCACAAGCTTCACTGATGCCCATCTGCAAAGTCACACAGGCCAGGGCCAGAAGTAAAAGCAGCTCCCAAGGGAATGAGAGGCAAACTCGCAGTTCTAACTTTCTTCACAACAGCTTTTATGAGTGAAATAGCTGAACCTGGGCTCAGCCAGCTAAACTGCTTAACTCAGCCACATACCAGAAGGGGAGAGAATTTGTTTAGGCCCCTGATACAGGCTCCAAAATATATAGGAGCACTTCTTTCAGTTTAAAAACATTTAAACATTTAAACATTCAGCCCCACTACTAGGCTGAAATCTGTTCTGACTAGGGAAATTTTGTACTTGCTTACATGTGTCAAATCATGGACATATTAAGTCCCTATATTTTGAGGTGAAGTTGATTTCTACTGAGCAAGTTGATTGATACACAGCTTTGAAAGTGTAGCTTACATTCAAACAAATGACTCACTGCATAGCAGTCTGTATCTCCCTAGTATTTCAAAAGTAGGCTAGTATTTTCAGATATAAAATGCTTTAGGAGTGAAAAGCATTATTTTCTTTTCAGGAATTAGATACTAAGAGAGAATTTGAACAGAAATTATGATGAATTTAAGGGCATTCCAGAACATAATGTAACAAGTATAACAATCTCATGAGATCTCATGAGCAGCGATTAATGGGCTTTCTCATGTTGGTAGCTTGAAAAAGAATGAAAATAAATGCAGAGAAGGCTATCCAGCATAGCTACTTACCTCTGAAATATCCATTATTGAACAGAAGCAGAAGATTAGGTGGAACCAGGCATTGGTAAAATCCAGAGTAACTATTGAAGACAGTGATGTTACTCCACATTTATACCGGTTTAACGGAGAGAAGAAAAAGGTCCATTGAGTAGAATTGAATCAAGGAGTTTTCCATTAAGTCCAAATGACTTTCACAGCAGGAGGCTCCTGAAAGCTCAGAGGAGAGCAGTCCTTTCAGAACAATAACATTTCGCTTCTCCTCAGCGTTTTAATCTTTACTGTTTGGACACAGTGTTTTAAAATTCACTCATGATATGCTATGTTTTTTTACATTAGCTATACTTGGTACCAAACACCATTGAATACCAGTAAAAAAAATCCGTATTTTCCCTAGGCATTTACTTATACTTTCTGAATTTTATGTCTTTGGATTCTTTTATGATTTCTTCTGTTATTGTACAATTTATGTGGAATTGAGTATTGTGTGTTTTACGTATTCTTTTGAAAGTTCTGGTCATATGTGACTAAGACACTTCAGGAATCATGAAGATTAAAAAATTTCTATTGCATTACTGAAATATTAGACATATGACCAAAAATCAAGGTTGTTATGAAGAAAAAAATACTGGTTTTCAAAATCACAGAGTGTAAAGATGAAGCATATTAATAAAACATGTTAAAGATTGTATTTATTTCCAACCATTCCAAGGGTTTATTGTTTCCAAGGGGTTTTGGTTGGTTTTTTTTTTTTGCTGGGGGGGAGTGGTTGTTTGCCTGTGGTTTCTTGATGTTTGGTTTGTTTGGGTTTTTTTGTGAGTTCTAGTTATGATGCTTATTATACCTTTAACCTACCAGAAAAAACTTGGGAAAAACTTAAGGTTGCAAAGGCACACATACATAATATGACTTTATGAATAATATCTATACCTACAGCTGAAAAATAATAAATTTAGCAAATAATAGGAAAATATACACTGAAAATAACAAATAATAAAACAGTGAAAAAATTAAATATATGACTTTGTAAAGCTTTAAAGTATACCTATATGTCCTGTAGTGGGTCTGTCTGNTTAACAAGCCAATTTCTAGCAACTTAAAGATGAGATTTTTATCCTGAGTACCAGTCCCTCTTGAAAATTATAGGGCTACTTAACTAGAATTACTAATTTTTTATCATAGTAACAGGTTTCAGAGTTCTTACAATATATGCATATATGTGTGTAACTATATATGCACATGCAAAATGTTATATATACACTAATATTTTTAATACAGTAATACGCATACAATGTTATTAACAAATAGAACTATATGGAAACACTAACACTAGCATTTATTTGTTTGAATGTTCTTGATACGGACATTATTTGACCAATTATTGGAAGATAGACTACACAAAAATTGGTCAAATAATGTTTTTTTCTGATGATAACTAGGGATATTACAGCTATTGCTCTTTAAAACTGGTGAATAAAAGGTGAAGTAAGACTGTTGAAACCAAAGTTACAAAGTAAGTAATTGTGTGTTTTCCTTTTTAATTGAAAGTGAAAATGTAGTTCTGACTCAGCAACTGTGACTCTCTCTTTCAAGTTTTTACCCTTTTTTATTAAGTAAAAGCCTTTTCATTTAGTTGGTAGAGACAGTAGGTAATGCAACCTTGAGTTAATAAGTAACAGACGTACAACAGAAGGCACTGAATTTCCTTTTCTAGGATCAGACTGTGTTTAGACACATTTTCTTTTCCACAATGAAAGCCTAGTTAAAGCATGCATACCTCTTTCAGGGTACGATTAATTTCTTCTCTCAACTTTAACCATTCAGCCTGACTTACATGAATCTGATTATTTGTTGCACTATTTTATAATTAATTATCTAATTCTTTGGAGGGATCAATTAGGGAAAAAAAAAAAAATTCACTTTGCAGATATTTGTTAAAATTTGTATAAGTGTTTTTTTTTTTTTTTTTTTTTTTTCTTATCACTCTCTTATTCCCAAAAAGAGAGAAGAGATGCATGAAGGTCACTACTGAAGATTCATAAACCATTGTGAATAATGTCAGAACTATAATTTAATTAGTGGCCCATCTGTCACTTTCTGTTTGATGAGCACTAAATGTCCAATTATCATTTAATATCTGCTCTAATCAGCTCTGGCAAATTTCACAGGCACACTGGAGATGACATTAATAGATGGAAGTGAGGCTACCTTTGCAACATTATCTGAGAGAGAAAGCTTGTGCAGTTTTGACTTACAATAGGGAAGGCATGAATTCATTCCAATTAGTAGCAAAGATATTTTATGCATATTGCTAACTAAAGCTTCTAGTTGATTTTTTCAAGAGTTTGGAAATACACTTTTATTTTTTATGGAATTTGTTATTCTTGTTGTTGTCCAAAAATAATATTCAATATTATGTTCTCAATGCCTGTGTCTCTAATCTCTCTTTATTGTCTTCATGAATTAGTTTGTGCCTTTTGTTTCTTCATTCTCTTCTTGACATTAGCCCACACAAACAAAACACCCATGGGGTTCTTCATAAAGAAAAGGAAAAAGAAAAGTTAGATAATTATGAGTAGATTTTTAAAAATAAATTAAATACACCATATAGACATACAAAATATACCGGGCCAAAGATTTTAGTCTGTTACTGGGACAGAGGACTAATCACCACCATGGCCTTCTTCTGTTAAAGAGAGAGCAAAAGAAAAATATAATCTTTTAATGAGAATGCATAGTACATGTGTCTTTTCAGACATGACACAGAAAATGATCACGTTAGAAGCACAGAATAACTTGCTGGTAAGATTGATGACCTATGATACATGTATTGACAGCATCATAAAATGCACTCTTCTACTAGTAATGAGAGATTAAAAATCCTAGTTATCCACACCTTGGGTCAAGGTCAGGCAGCCTATACCTTCTCAGATTTGAGATCAATAACATACCAGTCTCTGAAAAAGGCTTTTGACCTGGCAAGAAGCTTCCTCTAATAAGCAAGTGTTGCTTACGTGACACTTTATATTTAGCCTCCAACTCTGATTCTAAATCCTCCAGTACTTGGAAAGAAAATATGGTGAAAACCCCACTTGTGATATGACTGCATAGTTTTGCTGCTTAGTAGCTAATAAGATTGGGATTGCTGGTTGGCAGATCCACTGCAAAGATAAAATAGCCAGCTAAATGTAGATATGAAATAAAACCTCTTTTCCCTTCT
Source organism: Brachypteracias leptosomus (assembly GCA_013401335.1). Taxonomy (NCBI): domain Eukaryota; kingdom Metazoa; phylum Chordata; class Aves; order Coraciiformes; family Brachypteraciidae; genus Brachypteracias; species Brachypteracias leptosomus. The sequence goes on from VYZX01006639.1 coordinate 31,986, forward strand.
GCTATATGTTTTGGCAGCAACTAAAAAACTAGAATGTCATTTCTGATACTACCATATCTCTACTAATAAGTTTGAATCTGAGATTCCATTGACTACAGCTTGAATTTGTAAGAATTTGTCAGGATGTTATGATCTGCTTGACCCTTCATATTTTAACCAAGCCAACACACATGAGAGCATTGACTGTTTAGAAAACAGAAATCTGCTGGTTGACAATATGTAGGTTCAATTAATGGAGAGGAATTCTCATTATGTGTCTCTGCAGGTTTCCTATGGTTTATAATTTTTTAAACCTGCTGTGCATATCAGGCACAGCTTCTAAAAATGTTCACAAGAAACCTCTGAATCAAGGCATAAGAAAGGAATTTCTGCATAAGGAAAAATCAACAAGAACACACACAAAACAAATTAGTGTCAACCCAGGGGAATAGAAACTAAGAAGGGGATTATGAGTGTCCAGATATGATTGATCCTCATTCCTTCTCCTACTTTGGCTCAGAAATTTGGCTCCAGACACAGGTCTGAAGAAGATGTGACCAAAATGCAGGGCTTTGATTTTGAGAAACCCTGTAAAGAAGCAATCCACTAGGCTTAAAGGTAAAGCCGGGAATGCAAAAAATTACTGTCAAGGGCCTTCTTCAGAGGAACAGAGAAGTGCTTTGATTCTGAAGAATCAAAATTCTTGGGAAGTGGAAGACAGAACTCAAGAGAGGAGGTTATTTGTATGTAAGGTTGATATCAATAAGCACTAATATTAAGGCCTTGATCAGATCTTTCCCTTTGGATGCAGTATAGCAGAAATATTCAAACACCTCTGAAAGGTAAGCAATATTGTAATACAAAGTGGGTCTTGAGGACAATATGCTGGTTGCTTATGTATATATCAATATCTGATCACCACTGTGCAATCTTTTATTTCTGATTATGCAATGGACAGCTAGAAAAACTGATTGTATGAAAAAGTAAGATCAAGTATACAATATTTCAAACCATTCCAAGAAATAATTTTGGCTCCTATTCTCTCGTGTAGAAGCAGTAGACATACCTCAAGCATCTTCTCATTATTCCATCTGTTTTCATAGGCATTCAGAATGTACTTTCCCATTGTGGCTCAGCACATCTGTAGAAAGAACTGGAATAAACAGATATCAGTACCATGAAACCTGCACACTTTGACAAACCTTTTAGGCAGCATTGCTTTGCCTACCTTTTTTGGTGGAAAAGAAGCACCAGGTCACATGTCCCAATGAGTGCCTAAGTATTTTATACAAATGATGACATTCCTCAAGAAACTTTCAACATCAGCACATCCTAGAGCTCCACAGCCTTGTTAAAGTTCCTCAGAAGTTGTGCCAGAGAGAAGTCATATCCTGTTGTGACCTCTTTGCTGCTGGTACAAGTGGATATCTAAATCCTGATGTAATTTGTTAGTTTTGCGTTGTAAGCACAATAGTAATCCATTTAGAAAATTCCAGATGTTTTACCTATCATTAAAATAATTTGTTTCATTCAGCTAAAAGGTATTACTAATTTAGAGCCATATCCAGAATTTGTTCTGGATTAATATTCAGGGAAAACTTAATTTGCTTTAAATGTATCTATTTTTTTCTTTCTGTTTAAAGTATGTATACTTTTAAATCAGCACAGTGAATGACAGAAAGTCAATTAACACCTACTGATAGCTTAAAATTGCTCTTACAGTCAGACATTCCTTTAATATGATAAAGTATAGGTGTAGACCATCCCTTGTGAAAATAAAGTTAATCTGTCTACATAATGGGGAACAGAAGACTTAAAGCCAGGTTTTCTGAAATATGAAAAAAACCTATTAAAAAAAGAAACAAAGTATAAAGTGTACATCAGGTAGAACACCTCTAGGGTGTTCCATAAAGAATGGCAATCAGTTAGGAAAAACATTGCTGCAGAAAGCAGCTTTCACTGGTCAGATAAATATTTTTCATTAGCATTAGATCTTGTCCTGAGGGTCAGTGTTTAGAGATGGAGTTAGATGGGTATTATATCCCACCAGCCTAAAGGTTAAGGTTTTGGAGCGCTTTTAACTTTGGTTTAACTGGTAGATCTTAACCTGGAAGGCCACATTTGACTAACAAAACTAATTATATGCTTCTAAATTATAGAAAAGGTCTAACTTATTTAATGACTTAGTACATTAACATAAGAGGTCCAAATGTTATTCTTATTTCTCTTCTTAATCACATCTTAAGTTTTGCCATCCTCCATCATTACATTGTGTTTCTGTAGTATTTTTTCAACATTAGACACCTTTATGAATGAATTAATAAGTATAAAACTACTACTGGGGATCTGCTCTATAGCTAATATTATATATAATAATAAATCTAAATTATTTTTTTTTTAAGAAAAAAATGAATAAAACCCCTCAACTTCCAGGGCATTGTTCTGTCATTTTTCTGACATGAGTGGCCAGGATTTCAGTATAACTCTTTCACTGTAATCAAGTTATGAAGCTCAGTCAGGAACCATAAATTAAATTTGAATGGTGTTTTTCAGTAGCGTGCTAGGAGGTAAATAGACACAATAAAGACAAAAACAAAAATAGAACCTGACTCAGTAAAAAAAAAAAGGATGAAATTGATAGTATTCAGATAAGAAATACCAGGCAGTAGATAGTGAGCTGGAGACTATACACCAGTAAAACACCAGACTGACATTATCTCACTGATTCTGCAGGGTAACCATGAAGAATCCTATTTTGTATCTCTGTCCTCCTGTGCACCTGCTGCCTGTTTAGGAAATTTTGTGCATTCTGTTTATGAAGGACATGGTCTTGTTACCTTTGAAGTCAATGGTCAAATTGTCATTACTTCCTTGGAAGCAGATGGGGCCCATATGGCCTGCTTGCATGATCATTGCTTGTGTACAACACCCACAGAGATAACAGGTTTCTAACTGGGATGAATTGCAATGTAAACAACAGTAAAATGAATTTAAGAAGTTAAAACACTGTGAAAACTTTGTGGGAAGCAGTGAATTTTATAATCCTCTTCTGGGCACATCTTGACACCTCACACCTTCTGAAAGACTCACTGGAGGGATGAGTTGTGAGGGGCTATAATGAGGCAGTGAATAATAGTGGGATGATATGGAAAAGGCCTGTAACTGTAGAATATGAAGCAGTAAGACATAAGCAGAGGACTATTTCTGGGTTTCTAATATATGACTGTGTTGATGTCATTGTCCACTTAGGAGACACCTGCTTCCACTGGGTTGTGAAATGCAGTAGTTGTGAAGTGCAAGGCCCACAACATCTGAACCTCAGTATTTTTCCCACCAAAGCACAGAGGTGAATAGTACATGCTATTAAAGAGCATGAGGCTAAAATCAATTTTACTTGGCTATAACATTGGACTTATTTATCTTGCGAAATATCAAGCGGAGTGCTGAATGCAACACCTAGGAATAGCAAAAGGGTGTATTTTGGGACAGGGAGACAGAATTGCTGTCTATACAGTTTGGTATCAACAGCACTTAAAGGATATGGCAGCAGGATAAACAGTTGTGAAGGAACAAAAATTCCAAAGCTACCATGGACCAGGCATGTTTAAGAAGGGATATAGCTGCACCATCACTGTGTAGCAGCCAAGCCTTGTTGAAAGATAGCGTTAATTAGCTGAAGTGAGTGTATACAATGTTGGCAGAGATGCTCTGTGTATTCTTGATAGAGTCTACTTATCATTAACTTGGAGAATCTCAAGCTGCAAATAGTGCAGTGCAGATGTGCTGTTCAGGTGTGTTTTTGTTTCACTAAGAGCATGATAATGGCCAAGGCAATCAATGTTGTGGTCCTAACTGGGAAGAAGACGCGTGCAAAAACTTTTTTATAAAGTGAAAAAGGCAGGGTAAGCAAATGAGATAAAGCAATAACTTTCAAATATGCACACCAAGTCATTGCTTCAACAGCATACCATATCCAACTGCGGAGACCAGCTTCATTTGCTGCAGAGACCAGCTTCAAGGCAGGTAAAACTTCAGGGGGCAAGGGATCTAAAGGCAAAAGGGCTGTCAAAAAGCTCTTTTGGGGGCTTTTCCGAAGCCAGGAAAAGCAGTTTTTGAGCCAGGGACTGGCAGCTTGTGGGTGGGCTGCTGAGCTAGCGTGGACGGAACCAGCACCACCCACCGCTGATCAGGTGATAAAAAGCTTGTAGAAGGGCAGTGGCCACTGTCCACAGCCTGCAGGGCAAGGAAACAGTGATTGTGTGTGTCCCGAGGGGTACCGCAGCTGTTTGCAGCTCGTTGGGCGGGACGATGAGCTTCTATCAGTGCACAGGGTAACTTCACGTGATATGCTGCAATCTACTCAAGGAGTGATGATGGCTACTCGGAGGAGGAAGACTGTACTTCCAGCACCCACCAAAATGGATATTGGTATCCAGGCCACAGGCTGTGAGGAATGCTACAGCCTTTCACTTGCAACAGGAGGCAACACTAACTATTACTGCGTGCAGTGTGAGCAGGTTAATGACCTGCTCAGTCAGGCGGCACAGCTCCAAGATGAAGTGATGGAATTCAGGGAAGAGGTGAGTAGGTTGAGAAACACCAGGGAGAGTGAGAGGGAAATTGACCAGTTTTTCAAACTGATTTCAACAAAACCACAACAGGAGGTATCTCTTGGAGCAGAGGATTCCATATCCTCTCATCAGAAAGCCCCCCAGCCTTCCTGTAGTAACCCACAAGAGCAGGGTGAATGGGAGCAGGTGTCTGCCCGACATAGCAAAAGAAACAAACGGAGCAAGCGTGTTCAGTTAAAAGGCACATCACCTACAATGCCCTTGCAGAACAGGTATGGGGGGGGCTCTGCAGGAGGAACTGGATGTGGGCAAGGAGGATGGCTCATGAAAGCCAGAAGTGGCACCAAGGCCAACTCACCTCAGGCAGGCCACCAAAACCGACCCTGTAAAGAGAAAACAAAGGGTCATTGTTGTAGGTGACTCCCCACTAAGGGGAGT
>VYZX01006640.1:3293-43252 GCA_013401335.1 Brachypteracias leptosomus
GAAGGTTATTCCATTCATTAGTGCTATAACTTAAAACATATCACCAGATTTCAGATCTGTATTTCCTTACAGGCTTCCTTCATGCCTTTCAGTTTCTCTGTACCTTGTGTTTTAAATTGGAAAAACAGGTCAAATAACACTTCCCTGCTTTGTCTAAATAATTTGAAGGCAAATATTTCAAGGCAGTCATTGTTCTGAGTAGATCCTGAAGTGTGTGAGATATTTTGATACTATTGTAGCAATAGCAAGATGTATAAGCAAAAATTAGGTATTTATATTATCTTCAGTCCTAGCTGTTTGAAATATTTTATAAATGTTGTTGGTGATAACAGTATGAAAACTCTTCACTTCAAATGTAAATAATTGATTTCAAGTGTGCAAATGATGTAACTGAGGCTGGCAAATCACCATCTTAAACTCTCCTCAAAATTCTGCTTCACTGTTAATGAAGGCAGTTTGTCAGAACTCAAAGTCTCCATCTTGTCCCTTAGCTATTTAGCTTTCTGTTCTCCAGATGCCTCATGGTGGTTGGTCAGGGTGAAATTCCCAAATTGTGTTAGTAAATTGCAGGGTGCAAAAAGCAGTTCCAAATTTACAGAGCCAGTGCTTTGAGAAAAGCAACTATGTGAAAATGAATGATTTTTGGTATTCAGTTGATACTGATGATGTTAATGTAGGTAGTCTTTACTCACAGGATTAGAGTACTGATTTCTGCTGGATGGGGAATACTATAATATATAGTACTTTTCTGTTCATTACTTGTCTGACAGCATCCAAATCCAATTCTCTAAGGGGACTCTTATTAGTATCAGGGTGTTGTAGTTAGGCCTTAAAGAACATCTCTACTTGAACAGTTTGGTGAATGCAAAATAGCAAAAGTAAAAGATTTCTTTTTATAAATCTAACTCCATTTATTTCTTATATAGTACTATATTTTTTCTTTGCCTTTGTTCAGGAAATTGTCAGTTTTGTTGCTATTTATGTGACATTTTCAGTAGTGTATTCTACTTCACCATATGATGTTATAATTTTGGGATTTTTGTGTGCCAGGTAAATATTTGTAATACACTTTTATTTCAAGGTATGGGTAAGCTTGTATATGTACATTTTTATTTACCTAGAAAATCAGGCTCCAAAGTATTTTTCATGTTATTTTTTGTTGTTTTTCCTTTATAGGAAAAAAAGCATCTAAATTGTTATTTCTTTTGTAGATGTATACAACCTATGATGAGTCAGCAGACTTTACTACTTTGATTTCTTGACAGAGACTGAATACATCTTCCCATATACAGAAAACTAATGCTTAATTGAAACATATTAGTATGTCTTCAAGTTTATTTTGTCTCAAGATATACCGTCTTCTATTTTAAGAAGAGTTAAATGAATTGAGCACATAAAAAATTAGACAGCTCAGAACAGAATGAACTGTCCTAAAGGGTTGGAAAATGAAGCCTGCACATTGGTTAATATGTATGTTTTCTGGATCCCGAGGCTACTGTTCCCATTCCTGTTAATAAAATTACAGAATCCTCTGAATAGTGTTTTGTTTTTCTTTTTTTCCTCATCCGTCTTGAACAAAAGATCATATTACTTGCTTTGGCAGTTTTTAGTTTTCTGCAACAGCTTCAAAAGTGTCAGATTCTTGGCAGCTGCTTACCCTGGCCATAGAATCTGTCTTTGAAAATTGATCATACGTTAGATGATGGCAACCAGGGGTTGTCAGGTGAATAGTACTGCAACACTGTATGGTATTGATATTTAGTTAGCACTTCTGAGTATGCATTAATGCTACTGGAAGAATGCACCTTTGTGTAGGCATAAAGCTGTTTTCTGAAAGAATGAATGCTTTACTTCCCATATTCTAAAATCAAAGAAAAGATCAGGACTATCACAATCAAGTGTCCAGTTCTTCTGGTTCCTGGCTAGGGGAGGGAATTATATACATAGTGAAGAGATAATTGAAAGACTTCTGAAAACTATAAAAAAGACTTGCCTTATTCTTAAACGGGCTTTAACATCCAACCTTTCCTTCGAAGCAGAATTAAATTATAGTATATCATAAAATTATTTGTTCTGAAAGAAAAATTTTCCCCATTGCATTTGTCATGCTAAAGACTTCTTTGTTTTGATGTTTTGTGGTGTTAGTTTTTTTTTTTTAAGCTCTTTTTTATTTTCAACAAAATGAGCACCCCACTCAGCCAGCCAAACCAAAGTCACACAAGAAATTCTGTGGATGATTTAGGTCACAGTTAGCTAACATGAGCATTGTTTTTTAATTTGTCCTCCAATTAATAAAGAAATAAAGCATGATGAATTTGAAAAAATTGTTCCTGATGTATATTTGAGTATTTTTGTATGTGTTAATTGGCAATGTATATTCTTGGTGGTTTAGTGCTTATGAATTGGTATGTGTGTACTGATGTGGTATGTTATCGAACTTAAGAGAATATTTAGCAACTAGATAATGAAGAATGTTTCTGATTACAATCTGATGAACTACTAGAACTAGTTAGCTTTATCCATTCCCTTTAACTCATACATGAAAGTGTCTGAGAATGTGGTAATTAATTTTTTACATATCTACATACCAGCATCAGGAGCAGTTTTACAGTTGTCCAACCCCAGAGGCATTTGATTTGTTATTTTTGCTTCCTCATTATAAGTAAGTTTTGTCACTGGTTCCAAATAACTTTTTCTTTGGATTTCATTTTTTGGCTAGTGCTGGCTGATTTGTTTGCTCTGCTCATGACTAGTTGAATGAAACATAGGTCTTAAATTGTGACCTGTTTTGACTGCACCATCATTTCTTTTCAGAAATGATATATGTTCATCACTTGTTAAAATACAAACCAGCTATGTTTTCATGCTAGAAATACATATAAATAGGCAAACCTATTGTAATGTTCTCAGTGTTGTCAGAAAAAGTGATGATAAAACTAGTTATCCTATTTGAAGCTCTGCTATAGTGAGTAGAAACTTTTTTGGTGGAACAAGTCAATCTTGTTAATAATAGATCATTTCTGATTAGTAGCTAATGGGAAGTTTTGGAATGTTTGCATTTTTTAATTTTAAGTTTATATGTGCATGTTTTTATGGTAAAACCAGATGTAAACTCTGTATGGAATAATCCTAAAGGATCTTATGTGTAAAATTATGCTTACATAATTGATCAATTTACATTAATATTGCATGGTAAAAATGCCTATAGGGTTCTGAAGTGTGAATTGGATGAAAGTTGAATGCAGTTGTTGAGATTTAGGTTCAATCCACCTACAACAGACACTCTCTGTTAACCCCTCTTCCCCTCCCTCCAATTAGAGGAAGAGAAAGAGGATAAGGGAGGGAGACTTATGGCCCCCTCCCCTCCCAAATGGGAGAGGAAGGGAATGAGAGAGAGGCTTCCAGATTAGAAAGAAAACGAAAACAGCTTTGATGAAGAGAATAGTAATAGAATAGAACATATACAAATACCAGTATCAAACCCACCCTCCCCATGTTGGCAATTATGTCACCGTCACCACTGAGGCTGTAGTAGGCACTGGCAAAGTCCCAGACTGGGCCCAGCAGTGGTGGGAAGCAAGCTCAGGAGCTGGGTTCAGGAACACGTGAATTAGGATGAAAGGCAGGGCTGAGAACACAGAAGGCTGAAGGGATGGGCCTAAGGTATAAGAGCCCACCAAAGGAAAAGGGGAAGAGGGCCTAAGGATCCTGAGGATAAGGGCCCATCGAAGGAAATAGGAAGGCCTAAGGTTATAAGGCTGACCCAAAGGGAAGGAAGGCCTAAGGATCCCGAAGGGAAGGGGATCCTTGAGACCCTCGCGATCCCTCAGCCTTATACTGAATATGACGTATATGGGACGGAATACCTTGTTGGTCAGTTTAAGGTCACCTGTCCTGGCCACTCCTCCCAGCAGATGCGGCCTTTCACTTTCTGCACCTCCCAATGTGGTACACATGATCTGGCAGTGACCTTGGTCTGCAAACCAATCCTTGGTAGTAACTCTAAACATCAAGTGTTATCACTGCTAGAAGCAGGCACTGTCTGCAAAAACATGCTGTGAGCTTCAGAAAGTGCGGTTAGTTAGCAAAGACTCAGATGAAAAGTAAAATCTCTGAACAGTATTGGTTTGGTTCTAAATCAAACCAGGACAGCAGTTTATATAAAAAAAGAACCATAGCATGTAGTTTTAGATTATTGGAAAGTGGAAGAGAAGTGACTTCACAATAGTCAAGATATATATTAAGAGAAGTCACAGGGACAGGAGTTGAGAGGGGAACAGGTTTACCCAAGCTAAGAAAAAGTTGTTTCCCTTTACTTATGCACCCTTAATGGTGCTGTATTATTTTGTTAGTTCATTTTTACCCAGAAAACATGTTACAAAATAACCCTTCTCATCCTTTCACTACTTTGCCAACTTAAAAAAAGCCCCAACTAACAACAAAAAACCTCACCCAAATTAAACCACCACCACAACAAAACATAAACCAAACAAAATAAACGCAGACAAACAAAAGAAGACAAAGTAGCACTGGGAAATATAGAGATAGTAATAAAACATTATTGACATATGTACTGTAATGTTTTTAGCTTGCACCCAACAGCAAATGCAGTATACTGATAAAAGTGAAAATTATTGATGTCATCTCTAGTACTTGTATTCAAGATGATTATGTTAGAGATGACATAAGTGGAATGGTACTTGTTAAAATGTGTGAAAACACTTGCAGTATTTTGAATCAAAATTCTCCAATTTATATCTCCAATTTATAACATTGTTGCAACGCACAGCCTTCTGCTCTCCCCAGAACAGTAGACATTTGTCTGTTAAGTATATTCAGACTTGCAATAATCTGTAAAGCCTGCTAGAGAAAGACAATACTTTAATTCAAGAATAGCTACAAGTGACATGAAGCCTACAACAGCAGAAACCACTAAATTTATATTTCTAAGACACAATATCTTGGGGGAATAGACAATTCATTTTATTGCTGACCGCATTTTAATAGGCAAAATAAACTCCTACACTTGCATGTGACTATGGTAGCCTGCTTAACTTCCTTGCTCTTGCAAAACCATACTTTGTTTTTAATAACTATTGAGTTCCTTGGAAGACAGTGAGATAAATGTTTCTAACTTCAGGAATGCTTTGAATGGGTGGTGCTACATACTTAAATCAATGGTTCCTTCCATATGCATTAACCTGTGTTTCATAGGATGGTTTGAGTTGGAAGGAACCTTTAAAGGTCATCTAGTCTAACCCCCCCCTGCAGTAAGCAGGAACAGCTTCAACTAGACCAGGTTGCTCAGAGCACTATCCAACCTCACCTGGAATGTTTCCAGGGATAGGGTATTCACCACCTCTCTGGGTAACCTGGGCCAGTGTTTTGTCACCCTCAGCATAAAAAGCTTCTTCCTTTTATCTAGTCTAAATCTCCCGTATTTTACTTTAAAACCATCACCCCTTGTCCTGTCACAGCAAACCCTGCTAAAAAGTCTGTCCCTATCTTTCTTACAGGTCCTGTTTAAGTACTGAAAGGCTGCAGTAAGGCCATCCCCAGAGCTCTCTCCTCTCCAGGCTGAACAACCGCAACTCCCTCAGCCTGTCCTCACAGCAGAGGGGCCCCAGCCCTTGGATAGCTCCCATGGTCCCCTCTGGACCTGCTCCAACAGGTCCATATGTTTCTTGTGCTGAGAACTCCAAATCTGGACACAGCACACAGGCTTGAAGCATCATACTGCCAATGAAACAGTGCGCTTGACTAACTCTCTTGTGTATCTCCACATCCCTTTCCTGCTTCCTTCCTGACCCAAACCCATTATCTCAATAGCTCATAAACACCTTTCCTTTACTAAAGTGTACTTGAAGCACTGGAACAGGTTTCCCAGGGAAGCTGTGGATGCTCGATTCCTGGAAGTGTTTGATGCCAGGTTGGATGGGGCTTTGAGCAATCTGGTCCAGTGGAAGGTGTCCATGCCCATGGCAGGGGGGTTAGAACTAGATGATCTTGAAGGTCCCTTCCAACCCAAACCATTCTATGATTCTAAGATGACAGGTCCTAACTGTACAGAAGTGCCTTGCTGCTTCACTAAGAAACATCTGTGAACCTCAAAGTTCTTCTGCTCTGGGAGTAAGAGAGGACAAAAAGAAAGGTGCTGGTGATAAGTTCTTTCTCTCAAACAGTGTGTTCTGTTGACAGCAGATGCTGAAGTCCCTTGGCTGACAGAATCGACCTGCTAGAAAATCCCACTGAGGCTTGTGGGCCGTGCCTGAAATGTTGTCTTACTGAGTAGACCTGCTAGAGGTTCTTCCAGGAGCAAGGAAGGGCAGTAGTCCTTTCCCCAGATCCTCAGACGTTTCCTGAAGAGGTGACAGAAGCTGAATTTTCAGGTTCTAGCAGTTGTGTATCTAGTCCCAGCTCCAACTGTAGACCATCACAGGTGATCAGAGACTCAGTGAATGATACCATGAAACACCAGGAACTATTGAAATGCTTTGAACTGATCCAAGCCCCAAAAATCTCTCACTTGATGTTTGCTGAAGCTGTTAACAGTTTCCTCGCAATCTAACTTGCTGTGTAGAAGAATGATACTGGCTTTTCAAAGCTCTTTTTTGGTACACTTGAACAGAGACAGTGTACAAAAGGTAATTTTCACTATAAATCCATGCCGAAAGGAATTCTAAGAGTGCCAAGGAAGTTAATGTTTATAAAGATTTCCTCTTAGTTTTAGGCTCCTTTTCAGTACTTAAAAGAAATGTTGCATTAATATTTTGGAATAAAAGTCCTGTTTTTTCCCCCCACTACTATGCTGAATAAGTTACCTTTCTTGATTGTCCTTGTTTAATGTGTTTGAAGACTGATGTAAGCAGCAAAATTAAAGGGCAGAAAAGTTAGATAATTTTCATTTATTCCGTTATTTCTCTCCCAAGGCTAACTTCTTAATGCATGAGTGAAATGGAGTAAAGGTGAATACAAAGGCGAAAGTAAAATAATGCAACTAACTCTGTATTTCTACTGAGAAATTGAGTGCAACAATTTTTAGCTCTTACCCTTTCATAAAATTTTTCTTTAGTTGCTAAGATTGTTTTGACTATTAGCGAGTCAATTTGATTGTAAGTCAGGCTCAAATAATTTAATAAATTAAATTCAATGATATTTATACGAAGTAGTGTGTCATAGAGACTACACGCCACAAGATGTTTGCATTTTATGAAAGTGGAAATGTCTTTCTACGATACATATATTCAAATATTTTTAATTTTGTTTAAGTTTTGTTTCATTAGTTACAGGTGGTAGCTAATGTTAGACTGCTATAGTTTCATATGTGACCTATGTAAAAGCCTTCACTTGAAGTAAAATCCACAGCCAACTAGAAAAACCCAGCAAGTCTTCCCTCAGTGTTAACTGAAGTTATTCTTGTTTGCTCTGATAGCCATCTGTCAAGTCTTCCATACATTTTGTAATAAAATTATTATTTAAATATTTTAAATAGATGCTATGTGGAATAAGTAGCTGATTCTTTCTTCAGTAATCTTTTTCTTTTTTGTCCTTTGGAACCAAAATCTATCTGGGTCTCTAGTCACAAAACTCTTACATATGCGTATGCAAATTCTAAGACACTTCATTTGCATTTGTCCTGCAGAAGGAACATAGTCTAGTGGTCATTGCATAGCTCTAGTTGTCAGAACTACAGGGATTACTTTTGTAATTAGTATACATTTGCATTCCCAGACTGAATCTGTAGAGCTAAGTGAGCCTAATGACTGATCTGTGGCAATAAACCAGTGGGTACTTAATTTGAATTATTTTGGCTCTGAAAACACCAGAGAAGAATATGCCAGTTTGTTTGTGAAGTATTTAAACTGAGCAAACTAAAAAATGCAAGTTCCTTCTATCCAGCGAGAAGTGCTAAGCAGTCAACAGAGTATAAATAGTTCTGAGTTGCTCTTCACAGCACCGTGGAAGTCAAAATGTAACAGTGTAATGTATTCTGTGCAAAGCAGCAAGTAAATCAGAGCGCTACTAATTTTCCTGTGGTAGAGGTCAGGTGTATGTTTTACTCTTAGTATACTTGTAAATCTAGTGAATCTCTTGGGATGAATCGTGAGATTGTACAGTATCTCTTTCTGCTATTGAAGACCAACTACAATTTTACAAATTTTATATGTAACACATAGGAAAATCCTTTTCAGTTTATGCCTATATAGTTCTGTTAAATATAAGTTGTGAGTGGTTTTGGGATAAAATATAGATAGTAAAAAGAAAGATAGCAGATATTGGATCAAATACAACATATGTAAGGAAAAATAATTAAGATAATTGTAAAGCCATATGGAAGTCATATGGAATCATTTATAGAGCCGTATGCTTTGTCCTGTCCCGGAGAGTATGTGTCTTTATACTTGCTCGCCCAGATCCTTAGTTCTTATGAATTAATATACCTTTATTGTCTAGGTCACTGATTTGGGATTTCTTTAGTTCAGAAAAAACAAAGTCAAGGCAACCAACCAAAACTCTGCTTTTTTGTTGTTGTTGTACTAATAACTAGCTTGCTACCCTGTATATACTAATAACCAGGATTTTAGCTTTGGTTAGATCTGGGACTCATCTGATGGCAGTGCTATGTCATCACATTGTATAGAAAGCCAATATCTTAATAAACTACATTTTGACTGCAAAGAGATACAGGAAGAGGAGGAAGTATTGACACTATGCTCTAGAGATAAGTATGCACGCTTTTATAAAAGTGAAAACATTAATTTTTTCAGGAAGCTGTATTCAGATTTTCAGGAACCTCTGCAGATTTTATAGATTCAGAGGAGTTTGTGAAAGATTCAGGGTTAGCAGAGTTAATGTTTGTATGTCTGGATATGCTTGGGTAAAAATACCGATAACATGAAAAAAATTTGTTTTCTGAGATAAATGTGTTGTGATAAAACTATTAATGTATGGCAGTAATTGGAGAGACCCTCAAATAGCTTTATGGTTTCTCAAGAAACTCAGTTCTAGTATCTAGTGTGATAGGTCAATGCTAGAATCTTACTTCATCCTAGAATGTATCATGATATTTTTGGGGGACAGGTATTTGGTATAAGCATTCATAGCAAGACATGTTGATTCAGTGGGAGTACCTTCTCAAAATCAGTAACTTCATGTTTAGTCATGACTTACCAAATACAGAACTGATGTTTTACTAACTTCAGCCTTGATAGATGTTAGTTTTGTTACATGCAAGTTGTATATAGCTCTAACCTTACTTTTTCTGTGAAGTATTCCATTTATTTTTATACTTTTCCAGTGATCTCATGAACAGCCTACCTAACAACAGTTTGAGTCTGGCTTCCAACAGGGCTGACATTCTCATAATTGATATGCCTATGTTGATGAAAAATTTCTCCACTTGGATTCCAGCAGAACTAACTGGAGTGCAGAGCACAGGAGAAAATCATACATTTTTAAATTTATTTTTTTTTTGTGACTGATGATCATTTTGCTAAATATCACTGTTACTATGTCTCTGAGTAACAAAAGCATTCTTCTGAGCTCCAGGGTCTGGAGCACAGCAAGCCAGTGATGCCACCATCACTGAGATGCTGGGTGTCATAAGATACCAGGAAGCAAACTCAAAGCTGTGTTCTAATAACCTAGAATTAATCGCTGAAAGGTCTGTAAAGTCTTTACCAGAAATTGGCCCTTCTCTTCATATGAACTAATTGTTAGTATGGTCTTTGGAACTAACTTGGTAGACAGGAATAAAATTTGTATTCGCACCTTTGATACTCCTCTTTCTGCATGAAGTGCGTCACGTAATATAGTTAGTAGTCTTACTTGTGATGGGAAGCTTGCCCTGCTTCTAACATACAGTTGTGAGGATTGATTCATTCTATTTCACTCCATTCTTTTAGCTGTATTTGAGCCTCTCTTAAAGATTTTTTTATTTTATGTACCTTTGAAGGTGAAGATTAAGCTGAATAAATAGGATATTTGGAAAGCACCATATGAAAATGAAAGCTGTAAGTGCCCTTTAAAAAAAAGACATGCTTCAGTTTGCTATTAGAATAAAAATGTTTAATTAGCTGTTAGAAATGTATTGACATGGGAGTTTTCATGGCTTGAAAAAATGTCACCGTGAACGAGACTTTCTTCAATTTGTTCCTTAGCACCCCTAAGAAAATTATGTATAATTTTTTTCTATATGATTTAGCCACTATATTGAGTGTATGTAAAAGATTTCAGGTTTAAGTTTCATTTCTTCTAAAGTGATAAAAATCTAAATTTGAATTTATATAATGTTCAGAAATTCTCTGTTCTCCCTAACTCCTATAAAGTGTACATCTGCAGACTATGTCTGCATATTTGTTTCAGCAATCCCCATATGCTTGCTTTTAAATTAAACAGTCAAAAATAATGCAACTTCCATCCTCCTTCCAAAGTCTGATTATCTGGTAGCTTTTATTATTCCAGTGTCCCAGTTGCAGTACCCTTGCCAAACACACTACTGGGTTTAGACCCTGACTAATGATATTTTTTTAATTACTATTATATTTTTATTTTGTTCTATCAAGAAAAAAAACAACCACCAAACAACTTCCCAGTAAGCTGAAAGGCTGTGTAACCATTTTGGTATTTGGCATATATCCTCCCATGAATACCTTATTTAGTTAAACGGTGACCTCAGTCCCTATTGGACCATAGTATTCCTGTTGTCAGTCTTGATTTCAGTTTTTGGCTTCTTTCCTGGGTTAGTATTGGGTCCTGCAAGACATGAGGAACAACAAAAACATCTGCTGTCACCCCAGGAGGCTTGCTGAGTTTGATCCAGAAGGATGTGTGCTGCTGTTGATCATCCTTTCAGTACTCAGTGCCACCACAATCAATGGCAATAATAGAAGATGCTCATAAAGCAGAGACGCTGAGCCAAACTTGCAGATACCAAACTGTTATGTATTGGAGAGGGGTGGGGGATAAAGCTTAAATCCCACTCCCAAATCAAGCAAATTAGTACAAAATTAAGAAGGATTATACCTGCCTATCTCCTAAGTAAATGGCTTATATCATAAATCTTGTCTCAGCATATTTTTTCTTTGTCACTATACACTTTGTACTAAACTAATTGGAAGCCCAGAGGGTTCTTTCCTGATCACTGCTGTGTTAGGATAAACATCTTAACAGGGTCAGAAGTCATGAGTGTATAAGAAGAGCAGGATTAGAAAGGTTTAAGAAGGGTGAGGTTTAAAAAAAGACAGGTTTAGACTGAAGGCTAGGAGATTAGTCATCGAATCATAATTGGTATAGTATCTCGAATTGGAAGAGACCCATAAGGCTTATTGAGTCCAACTCCCTGTTCTTTGCAGGAGTACCTAAAATGAAATCATATGACTATAAGAGCTGCCCAAATGCTTGAACTCTGATAGGCTTGGTGCCATGACCACTTCCCTGGGGAGCCTGTTCCAGTGAACAGTGACCCTCACAGGGAAGAACTTCTTCCTTATGTCCAATCTGAACTTCCCCTGACATACCTTCATTTTATTTCCTTGTGTCCTGTCATTCGTCACCAGAGAGAGGAGATCACCACCTTCCCCTCCACTGTCCCCCTTGAGGAAGTTGTAGAGTGTAGTGAGGTCACCCCTCAGCCTTCTCTTCTCCAAGCTGAACAAACCAAGTGACCTCAGCCACCCCTCAGGAGTCTGGCTTTCAAGACCTTTCACTCTCTCTTGGTCACAGTCTTCTGGACAAACTACTGACAAGTCAGTGTCTACTTTGATGTTGTCCTTGTATTGAGGTGCCCAAAACTGCACACAGAACTTGAGATGGGGCTGCACCAGTGCAATGTAGAGTGGGACAATCACCTCCCTCGACCAGATAGCTATGCTGTGCTTGATGCACCTTAGGGTATGGTTGGCCCTCTGACTGCCAGGGCACACTGTTGACTCACATCCAACTTGTCATCAACCCAAACCCAGTCAGAGGAACTACTAGCTTTATCCCTGTACTTCTGTAGTTCTGAACAAAATTGTATCATTGTGAACTTAGTTTCACGTGGTGCTTCACAACATTTGCACACACTTTTTCTAGGTTACAATCCCTACAGAGGTGATAGTATCCAGAGGGAGGGCTAGTAGCAAGATTCAGGCTCCTTTTTCTCCTCTTCTGACTGGTATTATGTTCAAAAAAGGTAGTGCAGACTTTCAGACTGTTTACTTTTCAGGTGCTAACAGCTGCTATAGCTGATCATAATTGGAAGCATGCCCAGGACCCTTCTGGTGAAAGTAGAGCTCTGAGAGGTGGGAATATGATGGCCGAGTCATTCTCTCCTGCTTTCTGTTTGAACTGTACCTGTTTTCATAAATTTATTGAGAGATAAGAGGGAAACTGTGTTTAGTACCATTCGTGAAAGATATTGCTGGAGAGCAGATAGAGCAAGAGAATTAATGAGGTGGTGTATACTTAAGTAGCAGTTCACAAAGATCGCTTTCTGATCTGTAGAAGTACTAAAGATTTTTGCAGGTTTGTTCGTGCATGTCATGAGGAAAGCTAATAGCTTTAGGGAGAAAGCTTATAGGAACGAAAATAGCTCAATTACTGATGTGGGTGGTTTTTTTTACACTAGCCTCTGTTTTGGGTAATTGCTTAGAACTTTGTGTAAAACACTTTGCTTTATAAAAACGGAAGTAGAGTTTGGAGTTTGCTTAGTTTCTCTTATTCCTGTGGTTATCTGCATGCACAGAAATCAGTAGAGGAAAATATTTCTGTGGAACTGAGTGATTCCAGCTTAAATTCATGTAGCAATAGTGGTGGATTTTTAGAGGGAATAAAATTGTTTTGTAATTTTTGAATCCTGAAAAAAATGAAAACTGAATTAAGGTAACATTTTTTCATTTGAATTTTTTCTGCTCTTTCTATTGATCAAATCAATATCAAGGAAACTTTGATTCACAGAGAGTCCTTTAAAATAGATTCTAAGTCAAGTTTTATTAAAACAGCAAGGTACAAAAGTCTGATATATGACTTAGTGTTAAGGAAAAAGCTTCCCTTTTCAAGGGAATTTAATTTTATTCAGTGGAAACCTTTTGCAACCTAGACTGAGGACCAGTAGATGCTTTTAGCTAGTAAAACAAGGCAGTAGTTGTTGCTAATGTGGTAATCATCAATAACCAAAAGTAGAACTACTTATGCATTACACATCACTTCTAGTATATTGAGCACTTTACAGGCATTAATAAAATCAAGCACCTTAATTACGCACAGCGCATCCCATGGTGGTGAGGACTTATAGACTGACCGGGAACAAAAATATCCTTGAATGCTCTTCTTAGAGCTTTGTATCTGCAGACAAAAGGGGAATCATGCTACGTACGACTTCTGCCTTTGTAACCTGTAGATGCCATTTCCATTGCTAAACTAGTTTTTGAAGATAAAAGTCATACTTTTAAACTAGAAAATAAAGCTGATCTTGCAGTTCATGCCCTTTTTTCTGATTTTCATGAGCTGGCTCTGAAATACATTTATTTCTCATAGTGTACTTCTCAAATGCATCATCTAGTTGTGTATGTTACTTCAATGTCTTGTTACTGAACAAACTAGAGTGAGATTATTTGGAAGATGTGAATTACTGATCAATGAATCATTACTTGTTTTTCCTTTACTAGGTCTTAAGCCCTTTTTTCTTTTAAGAAGGAGTAAAGATAAAATTTTTAACATCATATGATATTTGGATGAGACTGTCAATCTCATTCACAGATAAATTATAGGGGGCACATGTATAAGGTACTTATGCAGCAGTGTAAATGGAGAAAGACTCTAAAGCTTCAGGCTGATGAGTAGGTTCTATAAAACACAGCTTGTGGAGAATGAAAAGTGTGAGAGCTAACGTTGAGCTGTTTGATCTTCATGCTGCTGCTAAAATTTAAAAGAAAAAAGTGGAGTTCTAGACCCTGTAATAAAGTTATCAGATTATCACAAAATTGCATTATATAAACAAAGGGGCATGGTTGTTTTCCACCTCTTTTCAAGATTGAAATTTCTGTAGTTGTATTAACTTTATTACTGATCATTGTCAACTTCTGCTCCTCTGAAGGTTGAGCAAATTAAAACTCAATACTCTGTGATGATGTAACAATTATTATTTTTTCTTTCTTACTTACTATTATTTAGTCTTACAAAAAGAGATAAAAATCGACTTATCCTCTCACCTTTGTTATTTTTCCTGATCAGCGGACAATAACTGCTTGCAGTATCATGCACAATTTATCTCTGAGTATTCAGAGATAATATGTTTTTGTGACCTATGCAGTATTTCTTAGTTTGATAAATCTTGATGCCAAAAAGTGCAGACTCATGAGACAGAACAATGTCTGCCTTTAAGCACCCCACTGTCTTCTGATACTAACACAACTCTAACAATCCAGGTTTCTAAGGAACTTGAAAGAGTTGCTGTTCTCATATAGGAAATGACCAAATGACCTGTCAGAGTAGGAGCTTCATCTACAAATTTTGGTACAGGCAAATTCAATCCTGTCACGAGCAAGAAGACTTAACTATAATTCTTCATGTTATGATAGCCAAGAATGGACAACATGTATCTTTATTTTCCACTAGTCCAACTTCTGATTGCTTTCAAAGGATATGTTCAATGTCACAGTCATGCATCAATTCCTAGCAGTACATCACTGGTACACCCACAAGAGAAGGAGATGATATCTGTGCATGTTAAAGTTATTGTTATTTAAAATGATGAGGTTAAGAAGGTCAAAGAGAATTCAGTGAGCTTGTTTTCATTCTGTGTGGTATAAATAGAAATTAATAGAACTATAGTATGCACATCAAATGAAAATTTAGCTTTCCTCTCTTCTCTGCCTTAGATCTCAGTCAGTATCTATGAGCTTGCAGGAACTGTGTACATTTCTTTTCATCATAAATGTACCAGCTGCTGTATTTGTAGTCTATAAGTACTGGTTTTGGATAATTTGAATGAAGATATTTAGTGTCTGGGAAGTGAACCAAAATAATGTATGTTACCTAAAAGAAATTTATCTACAAAGAATTGTTCTTCTTTTAGGTTTAAAAACTTTTGCCTACTTAGTCATTTATGCAAGGGAGTCCTATGATTCAGATAACACAAAATTGTCTCCGTAGCAGTGGGTAATGAATGAGGTCACAACTACTTGATTAAATAATATCACTTGTACATTTTTTACAGTGTGGCATAACTGGTCCTGTATGTGGAAATGTTTAGTTTAATATAATTATTACAAATTAATCATTAACATTGTTACTTTACAGCTAAATCTAAATTTTCAATATTTTGGAAAATCTGAGTTGTAAAACTTTCCTCCAAAATACTGCACATCTCTCCTTTTTTCCCCTCTCGCTCCCTCCCTCCCTTCCCTCCATTCCAAGTTCTTCCAGTCTGAAAGCTGCATTACACTGTGTAATCGTTGAGGTGAGAAGTGTTGTGTGCTATTAAATATTTTTAATTACTTATTGGCTGACCTGCTGCTCTTCAAATATTTATGTGCTGTACACTGGGACTTAATTTTCTACATCAGTAAAGTCTTTGATATGGCTTTATATCCTACAGAGAGCTGTCTTTAATTCATTGTGATTTCCTTTAGAATTTTAATACAATAAGCATAAATATTATATACTGCTCTTGAATCAAAAAAGGTCTTAGAGATGACTGGTTTGTCCAATTCGAGAGGTAATAGAATGAATCTCCGGCATTCTTCAAATCATCATTGATCCATGTGTTCTATGATATTACGCAATAGTTATATTTGTGAGTCTCTCGGTTATTTTTGTCCTACTGCCGCTGCCTTTTATCTTTTATCCTGTTACCTCTAAGACGTTCTGAAAAAACAATAAATCTTTTTGTAAAAATATAAGTGCAAATAAATTCCGTGTGACAGACTCAGCATTGAGGAAGGTTGCCTGTACTCCCGCAAAATATTAATAATTTGCTATTTCACATAAGCAAGCCACAAATGATTTAAGTCCATTCCTCCCATGTGAAAATGTTTGAATTGAATCAAATGAAGACCTGAAATCCCTGTCAGTGAGTTTTCTAGGGCATTCTGCCATTCAGAGAAGTGAGGAGTTAATTCCTTTATGCAAGGACCAAGATCCCAGTTTTGGTGTAGTTATGGTACCTTGTGCTTTGAGACTCTGTCCCTTAAACTGTGTGATGCTATGTAATAGCTTTCCTGAGCTATGAAGTCTTTGTGATTTTGGGGCATTGGAGAGGTGGTTTTGAGCACCAGTTTTACTGTTGCTAGCTGCATTACTATTCTGTAATACATAGAAGAGGGGAAGAATTTCTACAGTCCAGTCTACATCTCTCTCTTTTGGATACCTCTCATACCACAAGCAAGACAGTATTATGAAGTTGAGATAATGAAAGAAAGTGTACTGTTTGCTAATAGAGAAAAGCCTCCTCTTCTGTAATTGAGCAGGTGAAGAGTATGCAGCTGAAAAGATACTGCAAAGTTTAATTTCACTGGCAAAACAGTTTGATACTTATTTTGTACATTTTATTTGCGTATATCACTTAGTGAAATAAACTGTTGATTTTTAGAATCTTGTAATGACTTATTTTAATGTCAACTATTTCTGCCAGAGAACAGCTTTTCCAGCAGTTTTCTTACTTCACCTTCTACCATACAATTATTTTGTAAAAGCTACTCTTATAATTTAGATCATATAGATCATAAAAGATTTATTGGTAGTTTTTCTCTTAAAAGTGGGCAAAATCAAATACATTGTTTTTCAATGTATTTTTCATCCTTTCACAGTATTAAAAAATGTGCCAAGGGGTAACAACTGAAAACTTGATTTGGACTTGTGCATTACTTAATGTTAACAACAAAATTTCAAGCAATCAGCTAAAGTACTTCCTGTAGTCAAAATAACCAAGTTCCGTAATTTCCTTACTGTTTGATACTTTTTTCACATTCATGAGCACTTTGAGACTTTTGGATGACAATGAATCATATAGAATCACAAGAATAAATTAAATATGAAGACAATAAATGAAATGTGTTTTTTATTGCTTGTAACAAGCTTTTGTTGAATTAGTGATATTTAGAATGTTGTATCATCTGTGACAGAAAGAATTTTCTCCTGAATTAATCATTCAATAGGATCTAGGTAAATTGGCAGTGTTCATTTCATGATAATGTCTCTATCGATTTTGTTTTTAATTGTGTGCTCTCCTTGATTTGCCTTCTGTTAGGTAGGAGGAAACAAAAATGAGAGGTAACAGAAAATGCAAGCACCTTCTCTGTTCTTTTCTGTTAAGGATCCCTTCCTTTTCTCCAGTTTTGATAGCTCAGTCCCATCTGATACTGCTTCATGTAGTTTTACAAGTTTAGTTTTCCTCATATTTAGGGTTAGTCATCTGACATGGCTAGTCTAAAGTTCTTTTTAAAATTCATTTTGAAAGAATAGTCTCAATATAGTGCTTGAACCACAGAAAAGACAGTTAAAAACTAATATTTTGTCTTACATAGTAATTGTCTTTTCTACCTAACGTACCTATTTCTATGGTATGTAGGGACCAAAGAATAATGACAGGTCTCCTTTGATTTAAAATTGGTGTCCCCATTAATAAAATGAAATGCTTGTTTTGCCCTTTTGTCTGCTACTTTATAATTGAATGGGTCTTTAGGAAGTATTTTAATGTGATAATAATTTGGTCTTCTTAAAGGAAATTAATAAGAAATGCTCTGACTATAGGAAAGGAAAAGAAATTTATGGGTATGAGCTAGATGTTAGTTTGACAAATTTCATTGTCACTATCATTATTCTTGTTCTATAGCTGTGAGGTGATGACATGAAGATACTAGATAACGTGGCTGAGGACTTAAAAAATGTGGTGGCAGAAGAGGGACTTCAGCATGTCTCTCTAGGCTGATACGGAAATCATCCAGCCAGATTTCCAGTTATTCAGAAATACTGTTTTACATCAATGGAAGTGTTCCATCATGACATCTCCATTAATGAGTAGAAATTCTTACACTTTGAACTGAGTCGTCTTGTATTTTCTTTAGATTTCAGATAGTGTGAGTCTCTACTGTTTCATATTCTTAAGTGAGAACGATACCCAGAACCTTTTATTTGACAGACTTAACGCTGTTTGTGGAATCATGGCTGGAACACTATTTTACTAATCTAGTTTCCCTTGCCTTTTAGGTCAAGGTTTTAGAATTAATTCCTCTACTGCAGCAATTTTTGTCAGTCGAAACAATGACATGAAAAGGGGATTTTATGCAAGTAACCTATACTGGAAATGTGAAGGGCACAGAAAAAAAAACCTTTCAGGATTACTGAAGACATGCACAAATGCAACAGAGAAGCTGGTCACTGTAGAAACAAAATGTATTTGGTCTTGGAACCTAGACTCTTCATAGAGAAGGATTTGGGTTTTTTGATCAGCACAGAAAATAAGGTTCTAGGTGTAAGGACTGGCAAAAAGCTTTTCACAATTTCTGAAAGTATGCAGAAAACAAAAAGAATAGTTGTCCGCAGGAGTTTAACATCACAGTCTTAAACTAATAAGAAAAGTTTTGGAATCTATTTTGGACTTAATGTTTTTTTTTTAACCTGCCAAATTTGCAAATACAAAATTATGTAGCTTGTGAATATTTTATGAAAGAAAAATGCATGGCTATGTTAACAGCCATATTTTCCACAGATCATTCTGTTTCCTTTTATTCAGTGAAAGGAATAATGTTTTTCTGGGTATCAATAATTAATCTTTTGAAACTAGCCAAACCATAGCTGCAGTATGATAACTGATATCAATGTAACTTAAAATTGATTAAGAACCTAATATTTGAAGAAATGCAGTGGATAGGCCAGTTTATAGAAGAGTACCTCAGCTCACATGTAGTTCATTGAGCCTTTGCTTTCTCTCTGCTACAAGACTGACTCTTTTCAGAGAGGTTTGTAAGTCTCTACACAGCTATTTCTCACATTCCCATCTGCTTTGTTTATTAATATTCCAGTGAAATCCTGGTTTGCTAAACTGCAGTAGAACAGATCTGCTTCACGGTTTTGTGTTTTGCTTGGTTTTAGCACTGGGTTAATTATTACTTAGTAACTATTAAGATGAAGACTACAGATGTTAACTATATCTGATGGAGAACATCTGCTGAGACAATGTATTCAGTACATACCTGATACCTTTACATACAGTGTACATTGCCCAGCTGCTGCAAATACAGCATAATATTGAAGTTTTATATGAATTTAAGACCCCTGTTCAGTTATCAAAATATTGAGAGAATGTATCTTAAGGGCATGCAGTTGAGTTATTGACAGAAGTGTAATCATTTTAAACTCACTGTTTTAGAGGTCTGCCTAACAGAAAGGAGAACCAGTCTCACATGCAAAATTACTTGTCTTCATGTACCATCTGTTGGTGGCTTTGGGGAAGCAGATGAATGAGAGGGAAAGGAGCATAAACATAGATGTCCAATGTGTAAGAGTGGCCAGTATGGAAGTGTTGCAGATCTGATATAAGACATTTTTTAAAATTCGGGCTCTAGGAATGCAATGCTGTTAATTGAGGGGCAGTTAATAGGAATAAGATAGCAAGTTACTGGCATCGTTGTCTAAACCACCCCTTTTCTAACTTTCCCAAACTATATTTTATTACAGTGTTATTACTGCAAAGCAGGTGCAACTGCCATTCTTGTAGGCCTTTTCTTATCCCATGTTCTCTAGCATGGAATTCCAAGGCCAATATTGGGTTTGCTCCACTGGTATTACTGTTTCACATCTGCTTAAATTGAGCGTACTGCTTCCTGTTGTGTGCTATGGATATGATTTCATGCTCTGTGTTCTCATTACAAGTTGATACTTCATGATTTTTGTGTGCTATTCATACTAGTTAAATGTTAGATAAGCAGGAATATCAGAAGTTTTTTTCTTTGTTTTACCAGAATTTAAGGCAGTTCTTTTGCTTCATATTACCTGCCTGTTTCTTATGTTTTCTAACGTATCTTAATAAGAGACCAAATTTTTTTTTTCTGCTATACCGTACCAGAGTTGCTGGTTGCTTACCAGGTGCTTCATGGTGTCCTGATTTTTTTAGGACTTCTAAAAAGCCAAATTACCCTCAGATGATGTTTTAAGTTTTCATAATTTTCTGATTTTACTTTGTGCAGTCCTGGATTGAATGGAATCCCTGTGCATTAGTACATGTTTGTACAGATATTCTGGAGAGATGTAAAGTGAAGCAAGCAGGACTACGTTTTCAAAAATGAGAATTGTATTTGAGTGACTTTTCCCTTTTTGAAGTCTACATTCTTAAGATTACTGTGTTTCAGTATCTCAGCATTTTTTAATCTAAATCAATAGTTATTCTTGAAAACAGAAGTCAAAACATCAAAGATTCTGGTCCAGCTCCATGTCAAACCATTGTTATAACAGTGAGTCTTGATTCTTTTACACTCCTTCTCATCATACATTCTCTTCCATTTTGTCAATAACTTCAGGAAATACATATTTCACAAAATATGCTGCTTCTTACTTAGTCTACCTGAATGTTCCTGTCATTAAGTAATTAAAATAATGAACACTGTGAAGCAACAGGTAAGCATAGTGCATAAAGATTGTATTACCTTACTTGTAGCTTCTGAACCTGTGAATAATTAAACTATTACCATCACTGTCAGGTTATTTTTTTAAGCACCTTTTTCAGCTTGTGTTGTTGGTAACTCAGTGCTTTGAGTTTTTTGAAGAAATAGCAATGGAACAGGACTATACAGTTAATAACAGGAATGATTTGTACACGGTGTAAATGAAAGCAACCTTGAAATCTCCTTTAGTGATCTCTGCACAACTGCATAATGACTTTGGGATAAACTTTTTTTAATATTTAACTGTCAATTAAGTAATCTAATAAGCTAGCCATGTAGATAAAAAAGAAAATATCCCAACTGCATACAAAGATTTCATAACAGCAACTAATCTGCATATTAATTATAACTACAATAATGGTAGGAGGTTTAGACTTGGTATGTAGCTGATCATGAGACTCTACTCCAAATGATACTTGGCAGAGGATGATTGTTTTACTTGTATTTTAATTAAGAAATATTATGAGTGGGAGATTTTAATAGCAGTGAAGTGGTATAAATGCAGAAATACAGCTGTTCAAATGTATTACAGACTTCAATACCTTCAGAGGATCAAATACTAAATAGGCCTGTCACATCTTACCGCTCTATTTTATTAGCTACCAAAAGCCAATACAGCAAAAGGAACTGTAGGGTATTAGAACCTTTTGAAAATATAAAAGCTACCTTTTTTTCTTCAATGAAGTAAACTTCAACTATTTTGTTGAGTGTTAGGAAATGTTATTCTTATAATCTTAAGAATAATCACATCTTTAAAATTCTGTTTAGTATATTGACAAAAAGGTTGGGGATAAGGAAGTAGTCCAACCTTAACAGTTACAAAAGGCAGAAAAACTGTTGGGGAGAGAGAAATAAATGTCACATGTAATCTTTAATAAGCCAGTAGCTGTCAGGGGGCTGAGGGCCCCCCAGGCTATCAGGGCATGGCAGCCAGGGCCTGTCCCACCACCCCAGCCAGGTGGTGGGGCAGGCTGGGGCAGCCCCAGCCTCATGCATCAGGAACCTCCTTGGAGCCAGCCTGGGACATCAGCCTGTGGGTGCGGATCAGGCCCAGTGAGGGAGACCAGCTGTGTGTTTTCCAGGTAGACGGTGTCTGGCTCAGCAGGGCCTATGTCTATGTAGGACAGTAGGGAGCTGTGCAATTCCTGGGCTAGGCTGAAATGGCATCCTGGACCACAGACAGGGTCAGAAAAGACCGTGAGGAAGCAGGTTCAGTGAGGTCTGTGAGTGCCCTCAGGGCTTTGGAGATGTGTCTAGGTTGCCCAAACCTCAATATTTTGTTTTAATTCAATGTCTGGTATATACAGCCACCCTGTTCACTCAAAAGGAACCCAGCCAAAAAACAAACAATTTTTTTGTTCACATATTTATGACCCACTGAAACCTGAAAAAGAACCTAGGTTTCTCTTTCCTGGTTTGTAATTGAAACACTGATGGCAGTCAAGACATATCTTTGGGACTGATCTATATGGCCTGGTGATGGTATGGGTCACAGATTGTCCCTAGCCAAGCATTACTCTCCTGTAAATGCCTTGTGCTGTACCATACATCACACATAAGCAATGAGCCAATTTCTGCACATTGTGCTCTGTGTATGTGCAATGTTATTATTTGTTATTATCAGTATAGCCACATCATGCACTGTGCTGTAATGGCTAGAAAGAACATGGAGCAAGCATTTTGGGAGGGAGATTAACAGAGATGAGTCTGATTAGCCAAGTAATTTGCAATACTGAGATTTTCTAAAAACAACTCTTGGTCTCCGTATTACATTTTTAGTGTTGCTTTACTGTCCTTTGCTGACACATTCATTGCAATTACTTTATTAGTTCAATACTGCTTTTAGGAAGTGCCCCTACATTTATGTCCAGCTGTGTCCTTAAGGCCATCTCACAGCTCTGTGTTTTGACTGTGATAGTGTAGTATTCCTACTGTAGTAATAATCACTGAACCAGCATCAAGCATCTTTGCCTGTATGATGGATATTCCAAAGGGTATTAATGGCAATTGATTTCCTGCTTAGTGGCCTATAGGCAAGTCATCTATAAACAAGATCTTTCAAGCTGTTGGTTGCTGTGAGTGCTTGAAGCTCTAATGTAAATCTATGGGCGTAGTTCAAATGCTCAGTACTTGCCTCAGCATTGAATTTTGCTGCTTCCCCTATGCTTGTTTAGCATAACTTGTCAAGTATTCAGAAAATCATTAGTATTAGGTGTCACCAAAGGATGCTGATTGTACTTTGCATATGATATGTTTTAAATCCTGTACAACACAGGCAAGCTTTTTTTATAATTTCCCTTGATTTTTGCGCAGCATCCGTGACTGCAGCACATAGCAGGCAGTTACAGAGCATGACATCCTTGCTGCAATATCTGTGAGAGACTGATATGAATTCCAGTGTATGTGACTCATCAGGCAGCTTAGTACAGCTGAGGCTCCTCTTTAATTTCTAGTTCTCTGCTCTACAAGAGCCACTTACTGACAGAAGAATTCCTGTGATATATTTATTAAACACTTTCACTGAAACACTGGTTCACTGATAGTGGGGCAGCTCCCTGCAGATTCTGTATGGTGTATTTTGTTCCCCTCACACTTGGTAAATATTGTCTTGTTACATTATGCTTCTCAGTGAAGGTTTACTCAGGTAATTAATTCTAGTGATAGTAAATTAAAATTGTACGTAAATAATGTTCACACCTAGTACACGTTGTTTTGACCTAATACATCAAAAGGTTCTTCAGTGAAGGCAAACTCAATTATATGTGTAGCTCTATAATTGCATGCATAGCTCTTGGCAATTATGCTGCTTATAGGGAAGGAACATACAGCATATTTGATGCCAAATACATGTTTTTAGGATGTAATGTCAAGGAGAGTACTATTAGGGGAGTATTATTATCTATGGGTACCTTGTAAAACATTTCTGTTTCTATTATTTCTAAAGAGATATGGCCATGTAGGTGCTTAATTCCATCTAGCAGGAATCCAGGAAGACTAATTTGCTTCTTTTTGTAGAATTTCTTAGCCAAAATTGTACGCTGACTTCCACTGACAAATTGCTAAACATTAACTAACCCAAATACTTACTTTACAGGAGGCCCCGAAGATCAATGGTGGTGGAGATACACAGGCAGATGGGGCTTGCAAACCAACAGATGAAAAAGAGGAGAATGTGGCAGCAGAAGTGGGATGGATGACCTCTGTGAAGGATTGGGCAGGAGTCATGATATCTGCCCAGACATTAACTGGCAGAGTACTTGTAAGTTTTCTATGATTTTCTATGTTCTCATTTTAAAAAACATTTTTTGACAATCACTGTGTCCCAGCTTTAGTGGAGGATTTTTGATTGGTTTGTTGCATCACTTTGAATCAATGTCAGTTTTCTCTTTTGGAAGCAAAACTGCAGACTAATTCCCACTGCAAGAGAGAAGCAGAGACAGCAAGTAAGGAAACCTAACTTTCCAGGGCACCCCCCACCTATTTCAATATTCTGACACCATGATTTTCAGCTGTGCTACAAACACTGAGTTTAGTAAAATCACATTATCTGGTAAAACTATAGTCCTATTTTGTCTGTAAGAAAAATTGTGCTAGTAGAAATGGAAGCCATCTTGGACAATAAGCACAGTGTTAGAAATGTAAAGCAAAGACAAGTTTGAATTGGCAATGCAATAGGATAATATGTGGTTTAAAATTCTACGGAAAAAACTTTATAGTTTTCACTTTATTTGAATACAATTATTTTATAGCCTTGTCAAATCACACTTAATTGACAAGGGTTTTCTGTGGAGTTCACTGCAGTAAAAGCTATCTCCTGTGTGATTTTAATTAGTTTCTTTCTTACAATGCATTTACTTCTAAACTAACAGCTAAAGTGATTTAAATCCCATTTAAAACTTTTGAGAATCCCAGTGAGACTTTGAAACTGGTTTGAGTTAAACTGAAAACAGAATTTGTGTCCTTGATTGTTTACTTTGATTAAGAGATATTTTAGTGTGAGTCAGTTCTGGTCTATAGAGTGATTGGGTGGGGGGAGGGAAGGAAAAGAAAAGAAATTGTACTTTCCAGTCAAGTCTTTTATAGTGAAAAGTTGATGTGGATTGATTGCTACTGCCTTGTTTAGTTCTGCAATAGTATTATTTTGGTTATTTTTTCCTAAAGACAACTTCTGCCCATTTGGCTATGTTAAATGCTGACCTTTATCAGTAGCTTAAAAGTATATTCTATCGCTGCTTCAGCACCATGTCTTCTATGTGAAACTGACAGTTATTGTCTTATAAAAAGTATCATATTAATCTTTTGCATGTTTTCCTGACATCTTCAGCATTAAAAATGACAAATCTTTAAGCCATGTTCCAATGTTTAAGTATCAAGGCCAGAAACCACCCCAAACCAAAGGCCTATTACTAGCTATGCAATTAGAAATTGGCCTGTGTCGTTTTTACTGAGGTATATGTGAGCACAAATACAAACCAACAATAAAGACAAAACCCACATTTTACTAGGTATTTTTATTCAAGATACTGAGGGAACTTACTCAATTCCCTTTGATGACTTTATTTCTTTTGGAGTAGTTTTTTGTTACTTGCGGTTTACCATTGCTTCTTGTAAGAGACTAGTTTGTTTTCAGGGTTTTTTTTTGTATACAGCTTGTCACATCATTGAGCTAGAGTATTTCTGAGAGTATGTTTATATTCTTGTCAAGGTACAACAGCAGGTATCGTACACATCGGGGCTCATCAATATGACTAAACATCTGAGAAAAAAGTAACGATGTCTGTTAGTTTATTTTGTTCAGTTTAGAAAACAAGATACATTTATTTTAATATAGGACTCATCAGTTTCAGGATTTGAATTGATAGGGTGCAATTTCTGGAGGACTATTTCCTGTATTAATATTGACTGTTCATTTAAATTTTGCTTTATGGTTATGTTTGCTAAAGGTTAACTAACTTACTCATGAATTCCTACTAACTTAACACTGCCTGTTCCTTCCAGCTATTATATTTTTGAATCAACTGGTGACTTTACAGTGCTGTGAAATCAAAACTGTATAAGGTATCTGCAGCTAAAGAAATTCCAGTACATTTTTACATTATGAGAGTTTAAAATCAATCTTATACATCCAGTGTTTACAAAAAAGATTTTAAAAGTGGTCCACTGGAAAGTGTTGAACAGAAATCAGTGTACAGTAGATTCTTTTGTGTTTTTTGCTCATGGAAAAAACCTCTCATTATTATTCTTACCTAGACAGTCATTTTCTCCAAAGTGAATCTTAGTAGAATATCAAGTGCTGTTGGTGGAGCTAAAACTGAGTATTTTTTGGACCTGTCTCAACTGGAGAATATCACTATATCTTTGACATGTCTGGTCTAGCTCTTATTTCTTCCCCTTACAAAACAACTTCCTAATTTATCAGATCAGTTTGTCCCGGTGCTTTGTGAGTGTTCAAACAAATATTTACATAGTGGCTGCTCCTATGGTTGCCTCTTTAATATTTAAACTTCATGGCTACCCACAGGTGAAGAAAATAAGTGCCAACAGTATGGAAAATATAGGACAAAATTTTATTTTTAAAGGTCACAGCTTCATATTCGTGCAGTTGTACAAAATTGGACTTTCACATCGACATGGGGCCATTTGCCCAATTCCTTTGTGAAAACACACATTTCTGTTTAGACAATAGCTGCAAATCAGTAGGCAATAGAGTAGAAGGCCTTCTTCAACATTGTAGCTGTAGAACTAGTTGAAAACTGGTTGGTGGTTTGTTTTTTTTGTTAGTTTGGAAATTATTTTGGAAAAAGCATTTTCCAAATCATGCATTTCACTGCATGTACTGGAGACAGTGAAATGGTTTAATCTGTTCCTGCCAAACACAATAGCTCTGAAATCTTTGAAAGAGATGATTCCCCTTCTCACTAGTTTTCTTAAAAACATTTAATTCATTGGTAATTGTGGGAGATGAATAACCCTCTGTAACTGGAAGAAAACCAAAAGAAACCCCAACAAAGTATTCTTAGTCTCTTCCCCGCCCATTCCATTGATAGGAAGAATTACATTTAAAGATTAAACAAAGAGAGAAGAAATTAAACCTTATCAAACCTTGAAATGTTTTGCTTTTGACTTCAATTACATGTTCTGTTTCAAATAAAACTAAATAAACCTTTTTAAGTATGTTAAACTTTCTGTAAAACCTATTTGTGATGGATGTCTGGGCTTGCCAGCAGTGTTTGCTGTGAGTTGTGGGAAAAAAAACAGGTTTGTTATTTAAATTTTGGCAGTATTTTTTTAGACGTACATGTTAGAGTGAACTTGGTGAAACCAAAGATACAGATATTGTGTAAATTTATCTCTGTATACATATAGAAAAACCTTCCCACATTCTCTGTGGAAGTGATTCTGAACACTGGCAGAATTAATTGTCTCTCTGGCACAAAAGCTTCTCATACTGGTGTTCTTGTGGAAAACCCAATATTGCTTGCACCTGCTCTTTCTTACTTATTTTGAAGCACAGAAGAATTGGTGGTGCCAGTTTCATGTGTTGCTCCACAGAAATGGTCAGTTATATCTAGTTCTTCAATACAAAATGTTTGCCTTGTGTCATTTCTTACTCCCTCATCATGTGGGTATCTAAGAGCAGGTTTATTGGAAAGGATAGTGTCTCAAATGTATTCTGTTAATTTCTCCACTTGTGTCTTTAGCCCTTGGTTATACGAGGTAGGAGTTGTCCCTGTTTCCTGCTCTTCAGAGTGTTTTTATATTAATTCCAACAGAGAACCAGTATGAAACAGATTTGCATTCTTTTGATCTCTGTGAGTAGATTTTGTTAAAAAAAAGCACGCATTTTATTTTTGCATATATTTTATTTGTTTGTTTGCTGCAGGAAGCAACATGAGAAATAAGAATAGGAAATTTACTTGCTAAATAACTGAACCATCAAATTTTCAGAAAATTTGTCCATCACTCATGTAATCATGGCAACTGAGTGTCTCATAGCATGTNAGGTTGCGCGCGCGCAAAGCAAAAGCAAGCAAAGCTGTTACTCTCTACTTCCCATCCGCAGGCGGTGTCGGGCCTGTCCCGGGAAGCAGGGCTCCAGAACGCGTACCGGTTGTTCAGAGGACAAACGTCTTCCCCCGAATCCCCCCCGTCCTCCTCCCTTTATAGTTGAGCTGACATCATATGGTAAGGAATATCCTATTGGTCAGCTCGGGTCAGCTGTCCGTACCTTTGGTGCCGTGTGGGCACTGATAGTCATAACAAGGGTGTGTTATCAACACTCTCTGGGTCCTAGTACTGCTGCATGAGGTCTGTATGGGGAAAATCAGCTCAGCCAGAACCACTACAGCTATATAATACTGTAGATGATGGAAGTATCAGATAAAAAGTCCTGAGGTGGGTTTCTCAAAGAAGAATCAGACACATTCATAATTAGTCTAAGGAAGCACAAAATTAAAGGTGTTTATGAACTGATTTTGCTTCCTGAAATTAATTTTTTAATCATTTGAATAAGAAGAAAAATACTTCCTTAATTAGGTAAAGTGTTTGATATACGAGCCAAAGTTGTATGTGTACTGTTGAAGTTACCACAGTTCAATCTAGGACACAATATAATATGAACTGTCCTTTAAACTGACAAAGAAAGAAAACTCATTATTTCAATTGCAAATCCAGGAGATAAAAATGGTGGAGCAAATTATTTATTCCATTTTTAGAACGTGACCTCTGAACGCATAGCAGTGATATGAGCTTTATTTAGCTTGTGCTAAATGCCATGTGGTAGTTTTGTCTCCTGCCTTGACTCTCACAGTACCTAAAAGATATAGAATCNTTTTATTTTTAAAGGTCACAGCTTCATATTCGTGCAGTTGTACAAAATTGGACTTTCACATCGACATGGGGCCATTTGCCCAATTCCTTTGTGAAAACACACATTTCTGTTTAGACAATAGCTGCAAATCAGTAGGCAATAGAGTAGAAGGCCTTCTTCAACATTGTAGCTGTAGAACTAGTTGAAAACTGGTTGGTGGTTTGTTTTTTTTGTTAGTTTGGAAATTATTTTGGAAAAAGCATTTTCCAAATCATGCATTTCACTGCATGTACTGGAGACAGTGAAATGGTTTAATCTGTTCCTGCCAAACACAATAGCTCTGAAATCTTTGAAAGAGATGATTCCCCTTCTCACTAGTTTTCTTAAAAACATTTAATTCATTGGTAATTGTGGGAGATGAATAACCCTCTGTAACTGGAAGAAAACCAAAAGAAACCCCAACAAAGTATTCTTAGTCTCTTCCCCGCCCATTCCATTGATAGGAAGAATTACATTTAAAGATTAAACAAAGAGAGAAGAAATTAAACCTTATCAAACCTTGAAATGTTTTGCTTTTGACTTCAATTACATGTTCTGTTTCAAATAAAACTAAATAAACCTTTTTAAGTATGTTAAACTTTCTGTAAAACCTATTTGTGATGGATGTCTGGGCTTGCCAGCAGTGTTTGCTGTGAGTTGTGGGAAAAAAAACAGGTTTGTTATTTAAATTTTGGCAGTATTTTTTTAGACGTACATGTTAGAGTGAACTTGGTGAAACCAAAGATACAGATATTGTGTAAATTTATCTCTGTATACATATAGAAAAACCTTCCCACATTCTCTGTGGAAGTGATTCTGAACACTGGCAGAATTAATTGTCTCTCTGGCACAAAAGCTTCTCGTACTGGTGTTTCTGTGGAAAACCCAATATTGCTTGCACCTGCTCTTTCTTACTTATTTTGAAGCACAGAAGAATTGGTGGTGCCAGTTTCATGTGTTGCTCCACAGAAATGGTCAGTTATATCTAGTTCTTCAATACAAAATGTTTGCCTTGTGTCATTTCTTACTCCCTCATCATGTGGGTATCTAAGAGCAGGTTTATTGGAAAGGATAGTGTCTCAAATGTATTCTGTTAATTTCTCCACTTGTGTCTTTAGCCCTTGGTTATACGAGGTAGGAGTTGTCCCTGTTTCCTGCTCTTCAGAGTGTTTTTATATTAATTCCAACAGAGAACCAGTATGAAACAGATTTGCATTCTTTTGATCTCTGTGAGTAGATTTTGTTAAAAAAAAGCACGCATTTAATTTTTGCATATATTTTATTTGTTTGTTTGCTGCAGGAAGCAACATGAGAAATAAGAATAGGAAATTTACTTGCTAAATAACTGAACCATCAAATTTTCAGAAAATTTGTCCATCACTCATGTAATCATGGCAACTGAGTGTCTCATAGCATGTATTTCTTGTCTGTTAATGACAGCAGGGTGAGACAATGGGTGTAAAAGCAGCATGTACATGGGGTTGTGCTGCTATTGCAGTGCATTTGGTAGTTTATGTGAATATTGCAAAGTACTGAAATAGAACTAGACATTCTTACTGCTTTAGGAGCTAAATTTTACACTTGACATTTAACAAGTTGTTTATGCATAAAGGAATATTCACACTACCCAGTTTCATCTTATGGGCAGACTTTGGAGGAGAACATTTCTAAAGGGTGATCCAGAATGTCCTTCAGTTAGAAACCCTTTTTGTTTTCTGAAGTTGCACAGAAAGCTGAGCTGGCTAGGCATGGTGACTACAGTTGTGTGATCAGAATATCCTTTTCTCCGCATTCTTTAGGTTGTAAAAGCATGACTGGAACTTAATGTTCTTGATGGCACAACTTTTGAAAACGTAACTTTTGCTTTTAAATAATGTAGATGAGAATTTTACATATTGTTTAAAAATGTGTCCATGTTAAATTTCATAAGCACATGATTTAAGAACATGCTAATTGAACCCATGCAATTTGTTTGCAATTGATGTTGAGTGGCATAAATATAAATAACAATAATAGGTAACAGTTTACTTAAAACTTGCTCAGGGAAATACTGATTTACTCTGAAGTGCTATTGTGGTGGGTTTACCCTGGCTGGGTGCCCGCTGCCCACCCTTAGTCCCTCTATCACTCCCCCCCCACACACCCCAAACCTTCGTCAGCAAGGCAAGCGGGGAGAGAGTAAGATGGAAAAGAAGAACCCATGGGTTATGATAAGAAGCAGTTTTAATAAACAGTAGACAAAGCAAGGTTGCGCGCGCGCAAAGCAAAAGCAAGCAAAGCTGTTACTCTCTACTTCCCATCCGCAGGCGGTGTCGGGCCTGTCCCGGGAAGCAGGGCTCCAGAACGCGTACCGGTTGTTCAGAGGACAAACGTCTTCCCCCGAATCCCCCCCGTCCTCCTCCCTTTATAGTTGAGCTGACATCATATGGTAAGGAATATCCTATTGGTCAGCTCGGGTCAGCTGTCCGTACCTTTGGTGCCGTGTGGGCACTGATAGTCATAACAAGGGTGTGTTATCAACACTCTCTGGGTCCTAGTACTGCTGCATGAGGGCTGTATGGGGAAAATCAGCTCAGCCAGAACCACTACAGCTATATAATACTGTAGATGATGGAAGTATCAGATAAAAAGTCCTGAGGTGGGTTTCTCAAAGAAGAATCAGACACATTCATAATTAGTCTAAGGAAGCACAAAATTAAAGGTGTTTATGAACTGATTTTGCTTCCTGAAATTAATTTTTTAATCATTTGAATAAGAAGAAAAATACTTCCTTAATTAGGTAAAGTGTTTGATATACGAGCCAAAGTTGTATGTGTACTGTTGAAGTTACCACAGTTCAATCTAGGACACAATATAATATGAACTGTCCTTTAAACTGACAAAGAAAGAAAACTCATTATTTCAATTGCAAATCCAGGAGATAAAAATGGTGGAGCAAATTATTTATTCCATTTTTAGAACGTGACCTCTGAACGCATAGCAGTGATATGAGCTTTATTTAGCTTGTGCTAAATGCCATGTGGTAGTTTTGTCTCCTGCCTTGACTCTCACAGTACCTAAAAGATATAGAATCAGTCAGAAACAGGCGAATTTGTGTTAAAATGAAGTGTATAAGGCTTTGCTTTTTCATCGTTGCATGATGAAAATGTCTTTTAGATTGGCAGCATTGAAAGAAAGAGGAGAAGAAAAGCCCGTGGGGGGAAGAGAAGCAGGGACAGCAATTGATGGCAGTAGTATATTAAGTTGTTTATTACTAATTTATTTAATAAAAGGATTATTTAGTTTGCTGAAGGTGCCTTAGATTAATAAGTTACTATATGTTCCCCAATATACATTTGAAACAAAAGAGAAATATTTTGTAACATAGTTTGGTTGAAACATATAATTGTTGTGACTTTCTCTTCATCTGTCCAAAAAATCAAGTGGTCATTTTTTTTACAGAACTCTGACTATCCGACATATTCAAAGGTTGAAAAATGCAAGTCTTACAAATGTTCTGGCAAGACAGAACAAAGTTTTGAGGTTACTAGTAGAACTTGGGACTCTGCTTTGCAGAAGTTCTCGTTCTGCAAGGTCTACACTTTAGGTTTTCTGAGAAATTCATATCAAAACTTTAGAATGTGATTAAAAGTCTGAATCAAAGACCATCCGGTCACTAGAGAGTGCACTAAATGTTTAGTATGGAAAGATTTAGACCTTTGACTGGACTTCTTCAGAACTATTAAAAATGCTAGAAGGCCTCACTGCTCCTTCAGGGAAAGAACAAATTTTGTGATACTATTATTCAAGCAAACATTCCTATTTTTCTAGTTATATTTACTTAGATAAGACATAGGTTTTGTCCATAAATCTGTCATAAAGAGGAGATTTATTAAAAATGATATCAGAGTACCTTAAAGGGGGGGAAAAAACATATATGAAACTAAAGCAGCTAAAGTGAAATTTAGCAGCACAGAAATTATGTGAGGTTTCTCCTTACTTCCAAAGGTAGTAAAAGTTCTTTCCTGACTTCGTTGAGAATAGGTGCTCAAATGATAATTTGGTATCCCTGACAATTATGAATTTGGAGAAGGCAGGTGCATTTGGTATATGTACAGATTTTTTCTCATTGTTCTTGTCAATATCAGCTATTTTACTAGATTTTCAAAGCAGGAAGAGAAACCTTGAGCAACCTTGAGTATGCAACATCTCAGAACTTGAATATGGAATTTAACAAGCTTTCTCAAGGGTAAACAAAGCTTAATTTTTTGTCTGTTTTTTCCATTGTGGGACCCTATCATCCTGGAGATGTCTTCCTGTGGAATTAGCATACAGGTTTTTCTTCTGAGTATCTGTGATATTCTTAGGATGCAGTTAGTCTGAATAGGACTTAATTTATGATAAAATGTATTAATTGACTTGAAAGTAGAAATTGAATGTATGCTTCAGTGATTTAGTCTTTCATACTCTCAATATGCAAAGCCTTTTAAAAATCTAAGCCTGGCATTAGTTTTTTTAGCATTGAAGTGGAAGCATTCTTGCGTAACAGGATTTGTCTATTGGTTATGATATTACAGTTTTTCTTAGATAGTGAAGGAACTCCTCTAGATAGACATAAATAACTAGGGCCATATTTTCCCTTGTATTGTGCTCTAGGTTTAGTGGGGGAAGCCTTTCTCAACCTCCAGATCTGACTGCACAGGTAGAATGTTCCATGTCTTCAGTGATTTGGGTTTCTTGTTTGTTTTGTTTTGGTTTTTTTTTATATGTTCATGTGTTCATTCAAGACCCATGTCAAGACTTGTTTTCGTAAGCAAGCAAAATGGTCTACAAAAGTTAAAGCAGAATTGGAATTTCTCAGGATGTGGTTGAAAGATTTCAGAAGATAAACTAAAGTTTCAGTACAAGGCTTACTGTCATCCTGTTTCAGGAGAGCATGCTTTTTTTTTTCTACTCAGTGTTGAATCCACTCCTAATTCCTAACATAAAATTAAGATTTTACCTGACCATTTGGGACTGCTTAACATTTCAGGGACATTATGATGATTGTAAAGTATCTGATCACATTGACCATTAATTTGCCTTTGTCCCTGAGGATGGCAGAACAAGTTGCTGTTAATAATAAAGTATACAGCTATCTCTTAAGGCAGATGACTGTTTTTATTTTATGGATGAAGAAAGTAAAACACAAAGGAGCTGATGATGACCTCAAAGTGTAGAAATTAGTAGCACACTCATACCCATGGCAGCGTGTGGCAGATGAACATCAGTGTGTGTAAAAGTAGGACATTGTGTCAAGGGGGAAAAAAATGTAAACCACACTTAAATGAACCAGAACCGGTAGATACAGCTGAGGAAAGATTATCATGGGTAGTTCTCTGAAATAATTGACTGACTCTAGGCGTTGTCAAGAAGAAGATGGATGACATAATTTTGCTACTTAAAAAAATCTTTATATACTCACATCTTGAGTCCCCTGTGAAGTCCTTATTTTCTGCCTTAAGAGTGACAGAGAGAATAAAGGACAGAGAAAGGCAAAAAAAGCAATAAGGATGAGAAACAGCTGACTTACAAGGTAAAAATTGCTGGGAGTTTTCAGTCTGGGGAGAAGGCTGGTGTAGGATATGGTCAGCATTCACAGAGGAAGTTGGTGGACAGTATATGCTGAACTGTTACTAACCAGAGGGTAAAAACAAGGGTGACTCATGAAAGTTGTTAGAGATGACTTAAGAGAGATTTTTTAGAAGTGGGGTTTTTTATATGAGGATCAGTGAACATCTGGATTGTTTATTCTTTTTCATAAAGGGAGACTATGTTGACAATGTCAACAGGTTCAAAAAATGAATTGGACAAATTTGGAACAGATACCAAACAGCTATTACAGAATGTGGGGAGGGGTAATCAACATACCTATTCCAAGGGCTGTATGAGTGAAATGGACTTACTGAAAATTACTGTTCTTTCCTCTTCTTTCTAAAAAGCATCTCATATTAACGGTCAGAGATTTGTCTCTGTGCTGGATAGACTACTGAACTGGCTTGGGGGGAGGGGGGGGCAGGGCATTTTTTCTGGCTTGCAATTGTACCTTCTAATCTCTAGATCAAAAATCTACACACTCTAGATTAACAGAGTAGAAAAAGAAAACATTTATCTAGTTGGAAGGGAGTGATGGGGAAGCATCTTACCTTTAATATATAGTCTTTCAAATATTCATGAGGCTTGTTTATTTAACACTATGTGTATTTCTGAATCTGTGTAGTGGATTTTTTTTCATGTCTTCTGAGATGGAAAGAGATGTGTATGCATTTTAGATTTTATACTATTGTATCTATATAAAAGTTTCCCTTTCCTCACCCTGGTAAACCAGTATGAGAAATGTCATAAGAACTGAATGGCACAGTCTTATCAATTTAGGGCATTTGTACAATGACAGTGCACAAAGCTGCTGAGAATGTGCATTTCAGTGTTAGTGTAACTGTACAGATTTGTTCATCACAATTGTTCAGAGATTATTAACTTCTTGCTGATGTTTGCTACTTACCTACTGTTGATGGGGAACAGTTTGGATTCTGCTGTTCTCTGTTGAGAAATGGACTTTGTCTAGTTATTTTTAACCTTTTATAGGCCTTGGTGGCTTGTAAAGGAATCCAAGAGATGCGTTCTATATTGCTTTAGTATCCTGTGACAATGATGTGGGCTATTTCCAGGGTTTCCATAGGAATAGGAACAATGCTTCTCCATTTGAGTTCATCAGATACTGAATGATAATGGAATAGAGTAGGAAGTGTTGAGTAAGTCTTGCTGGTTTCTATGGTAACTGCAGCTAGTTTAAGTTCCGTTTATGCATTTTCTTTCTAAATATTGATTTATTATTGACAATACCAAGGATTTTTTTGCAGGGTTTTTAGTATGGATCAAAGGGTGAGCTTCTGCCCACAGTCCTGTGGGAGAGAAAGTTCTTTTAGTGTACGTATTTCTTCAGCATTGGATGATTCAATTCTGCAATGCAGCTGTAGCATTTCTGATTGTCACTACACCTGTGAGATAGCCACCTTGTGTTTTGTGAAACTGCTAAATTTCAGTGGAACACAAAACAACACTACAACTACCCTCCTCTCCCCCCTTCCTCCTCCACCTCCAATTCAGTGGTGAAACTAAATAATAAAAACAAGAATATGCTTCAGTACAAGGCAATATATAGGACCAAGAAGTTACTTATTATCAGCTAAGACATTGTAATATAGGAAGAAAGGTGACTGACTTTAATTTTTTCTTGACTTGTGGTGTAAATATATGCTGATATTAATCTTGATTTTCTGTTGTCTCCCATGTCTATGGTTGATCAAACATATATTGTATTTTTTTCTCCTCAATTTTACCAGTTCTAAATACTGCTATGTGGAGATGAGTGAGATGAGGTGAGCCTAAGGTAGACATACATGCTAAAATCAAATCAAGAAAAGGATAAACAGTTTGTTTCATAAAAGAATGACATGAACTATACTAAGAACTGGACTTAATGCGGCTTAAAACCTTCCATTTGAATTCTTAGCTCAGAAAGTGGAAAAATAGAAAATTATGTATATACATCACACATACAATTCATAAACATCTGTCTCATTTTTAAAAGCCTTCTTACTGTAAGCCAGATCTCAGTGTAGTCCAATCTATCCTGTTTCTGTAGTGTTTCAGTCAGCTTATAGCTGCTGCTATGGGAGTTACCTACTGTAAAGTTATCTTCAGAAACTTTCTTCTGTGCTGCGGTGACATCTGTGACCTCCAGATAGATGGCCACGCTTGTAGAATCTATTCTGATATTATTATAAAACATGTGACTTCTTCCACAGTGGGAATAAATACAACATCTTTGACATCTACCACTTCCTTAATTTCTAAATTAAGGCATCTGTAGCATTCTATCATTAAAATGAAGAAGAGCAAACACATTTTGAAATTACGTTGTGTCAAATTTTGAATAGTATGATTATTTGAAGTAAGTCAAGAACACAGTATTCAGACTGTTGTAGCACAATTGGTTTAGGGAAACTACTATTGTTGAGAGTGACTTCTGTTATACAAGCCTTTGTTGTTTAAAAATATTTGTGAAATTGTATCACAATAGTTATTAATGTCAAACATAAGTTAGAAGTCCTTGCTACTTCTTTTTAGGTACAACTAGACGGAAGTACATAAATACAGAAATGTTCCTCCTGATAATGCTGCATTGCAT
Organism: Brachypteracias leptosomus; assembly: GCA_013401335.1. Taxonomy (NCBI): domain Eukaryota; kingdom Metazoa; phylum Chordata; class Aves; order Coraciiformes; family Brachypteraciidae; genus Brachypteracias; species Brachypteracias leptosomus. The sequence continues at coordinate 39,994 of VYZX01006640.1, forward strand.
CCTCGTGATAAGAGTGTGGTACAGAGGAAATTTACCTTCCACCTGTGGGCACTGACAATAGTCAGATATTAAACAAAAGATATGGACACAACTGTTACAAATGAAGCACATTTGGAAAGCTCACAAGAGGAGAGAAATATCTTGCCCTTAAGGCATTTACACTGTTCCCAAGCAAAGGGCTGTTCTGATGATACCATTGATAATATTGTTTGTTTAATATTTTCTTTTCTCTTTGCATTTAGTGCATTTGATTAAATTGTGCTTGTAATCAAAACACTGATGTGATGACATGCCTTTTTTAAGATAATTCTGAATATGTTCTGTGCAGCTCTGCAACCAATGAGTTGTTCTGAGGTGTGGGGTAAATGGAACAAGCTGCTAAACTTGTAGTTTAAAAAAACCAAGCAAACATTTAAAATCTCAATTTTGCATTTAACAGAAAGTACTAACTCATTTCCATACAAAATATTGTCTATTAAAATCCATTTCCTTTTGCTTCTTTCAGTGTTTTTTTTAAACTGTTGTTTGGTAGTTCCTTGAATATGTGCAAGTTTCCTGAGAAGTGTTCTTAGCATATTCTGCTTGTCTTCAGTAGTTTTATGTGGCTCCTTAAATCTGCATTGCTTTGGTACAGGAGGTTCCTCTCTGTTATAATTAATGCTTTGTTTCAGCTTCAAATGCTGCAGCAGAGAGAACTTCACTTACCACTAAAGCTGCTGAAAGTCCCACTTTTCCTGTGAAATCTGTCTGACCTGCTGCTGGAAGAATAGTAAGCCATTCAGTCAGAATCAGTTAAAATATAGTCTACTGACATACATGAGTCACAAGCCTAATTTGATATATTCCTTAGATAATGCATATGTATTTTTAAAAAAAATTTTTTGTTTTTCATATTGGAAAGGTTCGGAAGAGTTAGTTCAGTCTTTAGTAATAGTTCACAACCTACTTGTCTTCCTGAGGAGGGAGCAAGAAATCAAATGGTAGAATTTAGGATGAAGAGGTTGTGAATTCAAAGTAAAAATAAGGGAATATTAACTGCCTCTTACAAGTGTTTCACCTAGAAGCTGAAAGATCTTAGGGTCTTCTAGAGGTCTACAGCAAAATGCTGTGTGTTTAAGGGGGAAACTTGCATATCTGCTCTGACAAGTTCTTCTCCCTTCTGCCTAGTAAGAGAGTCTTCATCCTGCAAATGCATCCCTTCATCCCTTCATCTCAGGATGAGGACAGGAGAAATGCTGAAGTATGGAAGATGGGAGAAAAGGAAAGAGCTATTAATATTTTCCCAAAAGGGGAAGGGGCGGGACTTTTCAGAATTTTGAAGCAGTCCTGCTGCTTTTTTCAATCTTCTGGAGATTGCTTCTATTCAGCATAGCTATCTAGGATAGATGGATGAAAAGGCAGTTTCTGCAATGTAATTCCATGCCTTCTGATGAGCTATAGAACCACTGACTGTGATCATGGAGAGGGCATTACAAAACTAACTTCATTGAGTCAGGGTAGGTATAGAATGAAAAAGGAAACATAATCTGATTCTTCCTCTGTTTCTAGTCCAAACATAAAATATTTGGAATAAATTTATTTCAAACACAGTGTAATTGTTGCTGCCTAGAATGAGGATACCACATTAGGACTAAGGTGAAATGTAGAACCTGATCCTGCCTTGCACAGACAGATGCTCTTCACTGCATACAAACTAAGCCATCCAATTCTGTGAGATGCCCACAGTTCTCTCACTGAAAAACATGAGACTCCTATGTACTGTTAAAAAACCCCAATTTATGCCTGTCAGGGTAAACTCTTGGAAAAAATTACTTCTGTAGAGATGAGTAGATTTAGTGGGCCATCTAATTGTTATGATATACAAAAAGTGATATTGTCATGAGCCTGCTGCAAAGGACAGCAGAATACTAAGCTTTTGCATGGAGATGCACTATTTTCTTTGTTATTGTCAGTCATTATATTTAATCTCATAACATGCATTCTGAAGGTACTGAGTGTACCTTGAGGAAGTATAGCCATGTATCTTGGTAACAAGCAAGTGTATATTGTGTGCATTTTCATGTCAATGCGAAATGTTTGCAGCATCTTTGTGAGCTGTTTAATTTTATGTTTTGTCCTTTTTTAGTCTGTTCCTTCGAAAAAGGAAGGAAGTCTGGTCTTGTGACTTTTGTTGCCTTCTTTTTAATTTCTGAAACAATCCATCCCAAATACTGTAAGGTTAAAGCTTGTATGGAGAATTTTGAACTAGAAGAATCAAGAAAGCATGCCATTAGGGCATTTATATGTTTCTGAATGTCATTAGGCTGTCTGTACAGTGTTACATGCTACCATTTTTACTCCGTACTATGGTTTAGCAACCATGTATGTGTAAACAGAATGTGGCACAATCAGTCCTGTTGTTTTAGCTAAAAAAGAGAATTCTACGTTCTGCTCTAAGCAATGTAAACAAAGCTGAACTGTCACGTTTGCCTAGCCCTCAAAAGCCTGGCATTGAATTATGTACCAAAACCCAGCATAGGTATGAAAAGATTAATTCAGCGGGATCTTTCTTGAATATGGTAGTAGTTTGCTCACATATTGTTTTTCCAGACTCCCATTTCTTTTCTTCTCAACAAAGGCCTGAGTAAATTTTGTCATTGATGCTTGTGCCTCTAGAATTTATTTCAATGAATTTGTTTCAAAGTGCACTCTGTCAGTCTAGATTCTAAAGGCCTTTTCTGCTATTCTTTAAGGACTGAAAATACTGAAGAATATGCAAATCAGAAGTTCTTTTGTATTACAAACCAGCAACGTAAATGCTGAACATAAAAGGCTTGCATGTCACACTAGCAGTTGTTTAAGAAACCTGTGGATATTTCTCTAGCAAGTTCTACAAAATTTTTGTGGTAAAGTTTCCCTATAGATTACTTTTTTATATTTAACTTTTTTTCTCTCATGGTAAATATTATAAAGTTGTTTTGGGTGAGTTTGATGGTTTTGAATTTGCTGGTTTAGAAGGCTGTGAAAAGTAACTGAGAAAACCAAGCCAACAGTTTATAGGTTTACACTTGCTCTTTGTTGTTTGTAAGTACAATAGAAAAAGTTTAGGGTTCTCCAGACTGGAAAGGATTGTCAACCACTGGCTTAAATCCATTGGAGGACTTAGTTGGACAGAACACTGTCCTGTCTTTGAGATATCAGCTAGAGGATGTACAATAGATGGTACAGTCCGTAACAGTAACTCTTAATTTCTGAAGCATTTTCTGTCACCCTGGAAAAA
>VYZX01006643.1:7695-19329 GCA_013401335.1 Brachypteracias leptosomus
TTTTATTTATTACACTGCTTGAAATTACTCTAATAAAAAAAGTAATTTTAAGTTCAGCATTAATAGTCTTTTCATCTGTGGGATATTACCCCACTATGTACAACAATATACATTATATATGAATGAGCATGTTTATAATGACCTGTTTCTAGCTTGATGGTTTTTCACCCATTTTCTCTAATGAATAACCTGTGTTCAATTCAATAACATTGAAAACTCCTGGTGTTTTTAATTTCAATTATCACTTCTACTTTTTGTGTTATCAGGAATGGGACAGCTATTAATTTAATCTCCTGTCTATTGAAACTGAGTTATTCAAGGGGTTTTTTCTGATTTGGCTTCTCATCTTATTTTTCTCAGGAGTGGACTACAAAAAAAAAGCTTTCACATTACCTTTTCTTTATTGAAATGGCTCTTGGTTTACATTTTTTAAAATAACTTCTGTAAATCATATAGAACAATGTTGCAACCAGATAGTGATGAATGATAATCAAAGGTATTTCTCAGGTCAGCCTTACTAGATGATTTCAATAGGGCCAAAATTTCTTCCTAAACCAGCTAGCTATTGTTTTAAAGTATTGCAGAATTAAGCTTTATAGATCAGAACATAAAATAACATAGCCTAGTCTTGTATACTTGAATATACTTGTAAGCCTTGAGAGCTAGTAATAGAAGGGAAGAAATATTTTTTTCATTCTTTGTAGAAGCTGTATGAGATGAAAGACATACAGGGCAATATAGAAGGAAGGTGTTTTTTGTAAAATGGAATGGGATGGCTAAATCAGATAGTCCTTTGTCCCTACTCAAAAGCCTTCCTATGAATTTGCCTATTTATGGTTACAGGTGTAAAGCATAAGCAATTTTTGAAGGAGAACCTAGAACACAGGAGGCATCCTCAAGTGGAACACATTAATTACTGGGTCTAAAGGGACATAGTTTCTTTCGGTTCTTCCTCTGATCTAAAGTACAGTAGAATGACTTCAACTAAAGGCTTACAGGGCAACGCCTCAGGTTGCTGCATTACCATTTCTGTCACAGAAGCTGTAGACTAATTTTATACCTCAGTAGCAACAGTCTGCATTTCTCAGAACATCGTGGAAGTCAGTGGATTTGCTAGCATCAGTTTCCATTGACATCCATTGATGAAATACATGTTAAAACTTCTTGTCTCATCAGGTAAAACACAAAACTTCTTGCTTCTATTTAGCCACCTGCAGAAGAGTTGCAATAATGCTTCCCAATGGCACAGCAATGATGTGAAAGATTTTGAGCTTCCCACTGGAAGATACTCAAATAAAACAAAGCCTCTTCCCACCCCTTACTTGCTATGGCAGTTTCAGAGGAAAACAAGCAGAAATAAAGGAACTGGCTCACATCCAGCATGTGTGCCTTCACACAGTAAATAACAATCAACACTTTGGCTGCTTCCATGATGCAACAGGCAGGGTGCCAGCAATGCTTTTAATCAGTACTGTTCTTTGTTTAGTAATGACCAAAAACTAGTGTAATTTTTATTTTTGAGAAAACATAAACAACAGAAAGAAACAAAAAGAAGCCTAAGACATTTCCCAGTTAAAACAGATAACAAGAAGGGAAAAATGTCTCTACGGAATCAAACACATCTGGAAAAGAGACATCTATAACACAGGGTAGGCCTAAGAAGGAGAGTTAATTTCTCATAGTTTTGTCATTCCTTATAGATATTCATTGAGGTTGAATTCACTCGGCATAAAAACATATTGCAAAACCTGCTTAAGTTTATGCCACAGCTTCTGAGAACAGAATAAGAAAATAAGTCTCCCTTACAGAGGGATGGTACTACACCTCTTCCTCAGTTAAGCAGATTCCATACAACTTGATGTATTTATTTTTAACACTGCTGGAAGTGTAGTAGATTTATCTTTTTTTAAATCAGATTCAGTGTGGTTATTTGATCAAGTATGATGGATAATAGACTAAAAGCTGGAGAATTATAATACTTAGAGATAAGCAACAGGAAAAATAATTGATCCCTGTGTGTAAGTTTTTTGCCTGTTCATGGACTGTTTAGTATTGAGACAAGGATGGGCTCCAGTCTTAGGATCCTAATTAGGTATTCATTGGTAAATGAAAATTAAAAATTCTTAGAGTACCCTATGATTTCTCAAAGGATGCTGCTCTGAGGAAGTCCAAATGAAGAAGGTAGTGACCATATGGAGAAAGGTATCTCATTTACAGATCAAAACCAACAATCTCCAGTTTCAGGTCCTCTGTTGAACAAGAACAACTAAGAAGTCCAAAGAGGCCCAATTGAATGGTAGGAATATCTTGATTGGAAAGTATACTCTTTCATGGCTTATTAATGTAGGTGGATGTAAAAAAATATTCTGAAGTAACCAGGAAGAGGATCAGATTTTTCCAGCACAGGGCAACAGGGACAGGTACTTGCTTATCTACTGGCAAAAAACCAAACCAAAACAAAATACATATGTACATTTTGATATTGTCTCATGTGAATATCTTCCTCAGGGACTGGACTGGAAGATTACCACTAAATTACAGTTGTCTGACAGACTGAAGGAATGTGCAGTTCTTTTCATCGCAGACAGTTAATGTGGTGGGGGACAAATCAGCTGAACAAAATGTAATTCCAGAGCTCTGGAATCCTTGAGAAGCCATTCTTATAGTGAAAAACACATGAAGAGGGTCAAAAAATCTTCATGATATTTGGGCATGTTCCATTAAAAATAACAAAGTTTTGCAATTGACTTTAAGAGAGGCAGGATTTTTAGCCTAAAAGAATAACAATATAAATTCAGGAGCTAGATGTTACAAGTATCTAGAAGTGGTGAATCTATAGAGGTAGTTAAAAATTGGTAAAAATTGATAAACAAATTTTCCATTACTCTCTGAATCTAATTTTGCATCTGCTTTCATATTAAAGTTCTCTGTTGTTTTATGTTGTGTCACTTTTCTTTCTCATCCTGCTCTGAAGGAAGGTAACAAACATTTCCTGTTTTAAAACTTTGTTAACAATAATGAATCACCCATTGCACTGTGATTTTTACTGGAGACTCATTATTCAGGACACAGAGAAAGACTGACAAAGTTTATGACCTAAAAACTTAGGGAAGAGGTGAAAAAGGAATGTGAGATGAACTGGGTTGCTCAGCAAGACAATATGGAAGTTAGTTATTGAACATGGATTTCCTGCCTATTGCCCTAAGTTTGGTAGTTTGTACAATACACCTCCTGTGCACCTAGATCCAGTGCTTAGTGCTGGCATTTTTAATCACAAACACAATCATGTGTCAATTACCCTGATATCTATAATTGTTGTTGCGTGCCAGGTATATATAGTGCTATAATCATCTACAGGGGGTTTACTTATAAAAATTGTACTTGATACTTCTTTTTGTGAAGCCACAGTGAAGCTGGTCACAGTGTCAGAGATGCATAAATGGAACAAGTAAATAATTGTTAGAAATGCCATGTAGAGTGCTTCCTAGATCAGTGCTTTTTCATACATAGGGTTATTTCCACTTGAGGGGTATGAAGCGTGGTCATGGAGGAGTAAACAGTCTCAAATATACTGCCTACAGAATACACATTTCTCTCTTAATGCCGAGAGAATTCAGTGTTCATTTTTCTCTCCTGTAAAGATGAACTTTGCTATCTCCAGCTCCTGGGAAAGTTCAGTTTCCCACAACCACCAGCCCCCCTACTGGTGCTCCCCACTTTGTTTTCAGGGTGTATTTGAGGAGGCTTTGATCAAAGGCTGAGAAGCAAACTCTCAGATAGCCAAGGACACTCTAAGAGGTTTTGGCTGTCAAACCAGAGACACTAAATTAGGTAGTTGTCAATGTGGAGCCTGTGCAGGCAGCAAAGCACTAGTATAATGGTCCCTTGCAACCCAGAAGGCTTTTTAGTGTGATAGTCAAGGCTTTTAAAGGTGTGTGGCAGTTAATATGTCAGACAGAGAGCCAAAAGGCTAGAGTCTTTAGACTTCTAGTTTCATGCTGTGTTTCCTGAATCATGCTGTCTTCTGAGCTATTTCCTCCTATTTCTTCTGTTATACTCACCATCTCTAAGGTTCTTTAAGTATATTTCACACTGGAATTGATTGGGTTGAATAAATTCCCTTACTTGAAAGTTAACATGAGAATCATTCTCATAATTGGAGTGAAGAGCAACTGCGCAAATGTCCAGCTGATCTAAAGAATAAGGGCTCTGTTAGATACCAAACTTTAGACTTTCACTCAAAGGTAAATGCAGGTTGACCCAAAACTTGTAATAAACTTCCATGACACTGAAAGACTTGACCTTGATACTTTGTCACTTGTGATTTTCTCTTTTATTTGAAGATTTCCTAGTGTTTAGTTTTAGCACAAATGTGGATCTAAAGACATTTCTAATCAGAAATTAATTCTGTTGAAATCAAGAAGGGACTTTTGATGGTTTCACTGCTTTCTGACAAAATCTACACACTGCTGATTTTGCTTAAACTGATCAGGAATTTAAACAAGCAAGAAATTATAAAGACCCAAAATAACTTGGAAATTCCTGGGATCCAGAACAGATCCCTGAGTCCAGCATAAATAAGATTTTGTCTATAAAGTTTTGAAGTAATCAGGACCCAAATTGTACCATCTAGAAGTATCACCAGAAGACATATTTATTCCCTCTTCTCTCATTTTGCAAGCCATCTGGAGATTTCTGTATCCACTTCGTGTTCCTGAATTGCAGCATAACAGGGAGACAACTTAGTACAGTATTTAATACGGAATTATAATGTCTTCTGTAAAAACTGTTCTTTTTAAAAGTTAGAAAAATAGTAGCAAGAAATCCAAGTAGAGAGTTTTTTTAAACTGTTTTCTCAACTGATGAATTGGCTCACTAAAATATTTCGTGCTAAACTGTGTGTTTTAACGTGCAGTGTTCATAGCAGTTATAGTTAGTACTCACCTCATGTAGAAAAGGGGACAGGTGGGAGAAGGAGAATTAAGAGGTGTCTACTCACTAAATTTTTAAATGACAACATAATCAGTGATGCATTGCACCAAATTTTACTTCTCTAATATTAGTGATGACCCGGAAAACAATATCCAAGAATTTCACTTAACTCAAGTACCAAGCTTCATAATGCTTAGTCCAGATGCAGCAAAAAACTAACTGCAGTGAGCTGTAGCCAAAGCAGATATTTTGCTCCTCATATTCTAGTACATAAACATTTATATTCCTTAGATATCACATACTGATGCACATGAAAGCTCTGTGGCAGAAAACAGCTCTACCAGCAAATAAGTTACTCTGAGCAGCTGGCTGGCAGAGCAGAAGGTATATACTGTGAATCAAGTGTCAGCCTGGCATGACTGATGGCACACCTTATCATGAGCCCCGCTGAGAGCACACCACAGCACAGAGCAATACAATTCCATCAAAATATAATATTGGCTTTTTTAAAGAACTTTAGAGGTGTTTGGAACTATTATTGATACTGCATGCTTAAAATCATGCTCTTTTTATATGCTGCTTAATTAGCAACTTGGCATCTACATTTTTCAGAGATAATTCAGAAGTAAACAATGACTATTATGAAGACAGTTCTTGCTATGCTAGATGACAGTTTTTCCCTGGTGAACATGATTTGAAGTATCTCCATGAAAAACAGTAAGTCATGAGATGAATAAAATTGTGGGGACTGAGTTCATTATTAAGTTTCAAAGAGAAGATTTCAATCTCTGCCAGGAATTGTGAGACTAATTGAAATGAGTACCTTCACTGAATGCATTAAGATCTGTAAATTTGTGACGACTGACAACTATATGCTAGGTCTGTCAAACTGTACCTCCAAATTATTTTTACTCACATTTGAAAAGTTTCAAGTTTCTTTACTAACTCCTGAAGGAAATAGATAACTAATTATTTGTTGCTCAATTTGTTAAAAAGTTTTCACATAGCCTTGTTTGAACCATGGAAAAGTTCCCTCCAAGCCCCCGGTAAATGAATGTCACTGCTTTTGAAACCTAGTAACAAAATTCTGCCTTGGCAAAGTTTGTTTGGGGTGTTTTAAAATTTTTCTTCAGTCATCTGAATGAAGTTGAGAAATTGGCAAATTGATCTGAAGCAGAACTAGTAAATAATAACTCAACTTTTAAAAATGGAGGTTTGAGCTATGTGCATATATATATTATATGTCTTCAAAAACTCTCTCTAGACAGAAAAAGATGATTTACAGAAATCTGTATGCTGACACCAGACATGGTATCCAGCTTCTAGGTTTACTTGTTTGGAGTTTCATTATGCTGCTGTCTATTGTTTAGTTTATTAAGGCTAATAAATCACAGGAGTTTTCTAACATGGGGAGGTGCTAATTTTCAGATTGAATTATTACTATCTGATTTTCTAGTAAGATCCAGAACTTCCTTTATTTTTTTCTATTTTATTGGCATTTCTATACTACACATTCAGCAGGTTTATATGCATGAGGCACGAACCATTCAGGTGTCATCACTGCATCTGTCTAAAAAGACAAGTTATTGGTGCTTCTTTGTATGTATATCCTCTTCATGCCCACAACACTGCTGTTCATATGCTGGTTTTGCAGAGGGGTCAACATCTCTGTAAAATCTTTCAGCACAATGAGCATGTTTCATGCACTGTTACCTAGTAGAACAACTCATTCCCTGTTTGATATTCAGAGTCAGAGAGGGCTATAGGTCAAATGGGTTTAGTGTTGTTTTATGTTAGCCAGGAGAACTGGGTGGGAACCTTTAACTGATCTATATTTTTCTTCCAGGTTCTTTTCGGTTTGGTCTTCTGGTCTACATTAATCTTGAACCTACATTTACTCATTACAATACAAACACATGGATTCAGTGTAAAACTGAATGGGATCACAACGAACTGAAGACATCCTATTGGCCCTGTGAGATGGGGACTCAGAGCTACAAAGCCACATCATACATTAATCTGAATTTCTATGATAAGTATTTATGCAGATTTTATTAATTTCTGGAGGCTTTTTGCAGCTACCAATGTGAAAATTCATACTGTAAGTGTATTGAGGTTTTAAGGGGATTGGGCTGCTATGCACAATACAAAACCAGCAATTAGTTGCAAACAGTTAGCTCATCTTAGATATTAAATGACTGAATGTCTGCAGTTCAGTCACAAACTCATGGAACTATTCACTGAAAGAGACCTCTGGAGATTGTCATGTCCAACAAATCAAAAAATATCCTATGAATATTCTTACAGTTGGATATGTAGATATATCTTAGATAAATCCATATGACATGAACCATACGTTTTTATTTCCTACTAATTAGATTGAAAATGTAGTTATTTAGATAAAACAATCACTTTCTCTTCACTTATTTTTTTCTGTAAGAGACTAACAGAAGAGCAAAGAAAAGGTAATGAGTTTTCAAAAAAAGGACAGTAAGAATAGTTGTATTTCATCATGCAAAACTGTAATGCTCTAGACAATCAATAAATGAGCTTTATAACCTATAAAACAAGTTTTCATTAAACTTTCCATGAGACTCACAAATGCAACATGCAGTAATACAATGCTTCCATCAAGCCATAATTGAAATGGAAAAATCTTTGAATAAATTAGCATATTTTGAGTTATGCACAAACATATTCTTACATGGATGGGTAGTGTGATGGGGGAATCTATCTTTGAGCTGCAACATTATCAGAGTTATTATCTTACTGTCATTGTTTGCCTCATTTGCTAACAGCAATAGGGAAGAAAGCTATCTTAGGAATGTTGTTTTCCCAATAAATGTCACAAGTACGGAGCTGCCTATTTAAAGCTACAGTATATTTCCTGGGACATTTTTATGCATGCATGACTTCAGTTTACACTTTCTCTGATATACAGCTGGGTAAAGTCACTTCCAGGAAAGTCTAGTAGTTTCCCAACACAGAGTTTGACATTTTTGATGAGCATAATCTAACAAAATTAAAAGATCATTAACATTTAAGTTTAGCACAGGAGCATCTTTTGTGCAGAAAAAAACATTATCTAAGTATTTTTAAAATGGAAATATGCCATAGCTCAGGGACATTTTTAAAACTGTGAGAGACCTATCAATGGACAAAAGAGAAAGAAAGACCACATGTTGAGTGCATGCTTGATAGTCTGCAATTTATTGTGAAGCACCACTTGTACTAGGCCTGCCACAGAGCCATTGGTTTGAAAGGTTAATGACTGCAGCAATCACAATTTCAATTTACAAGAAATGGGATGACAGGAAGCCAAATACAAAATGGAGAGGTCCCACTGTGATAGCAGCTGAGCAACAATTCATCAACAACAGTGCAGGATCACTGTAAAACCAGAGTGCTAGGGACAACCTTTTGAGCCTGGGGAGGGCTTAGGACTTCCATTAAGCTCATTTTTAATGGATAGCATAGAAGCTTTAAAATGGCTAAACTACTGAGCATAGGTATAGGTTCTTCCTTGATGTTTTTCCTTGTAATAGTTAGGTCATCTGAAGGTGCTTATCCCACCTCCTTATGTTTACTTTAGTGTACCTCCTCTTGTATTTTAAATGTTGATCTTGACTACTACCAAAACTTCCATTGCCAAGACAGGCATTTCAACTCTTTGGGCCTTTCCTGCAGTTATCCTCTACTTTTTGCTTCTTAGAGCTTCAGCTATACCACAGTGTGACCAGAGACTCTCTGAAGCTTTCATGTGTGTAAATACACAGAGATGCTATCTGAGACCCTACGCTCCTTCTGCTTGAATTACTTTTTGCTGGATTTGGCATGTAATTTGCCTACACTGGAAAATCAAATTGATGGAAATACCTTTAAAGGTTTATCTTTAAATTTTTTTATAGTAAAAACCACATAATAAATCAAACTTTGTAGTCATCAGCACTATAAAAATAAACTTGTTACTTTCTCATGTGAACAATATGTAAGTAATTTGAATTAATAAATAAAAAATAAATGGCCATAATCTGTGAGAAGTTTTGGTCATCCCTAGCTCAGAAAAGACATCCTTGAACTAGACAGGATTCAGGGAAATCATCAGGCTGGAGTGAGATTATATAGACAAAAACTTTTCAGGGCGGAAGAGACTAACAACTAGGAAATGTGTTAGAGTTGTGTAAAACAGTGAATATCTTGGAGAAGTAATGGCAATGGTTAGTCATTTTCTCATAGCAGAAATACTATAAATATCTTATTAAAAGAAAAAGCAGCAGGTTTGACATAGAAATGAATTATTTTTCACTGAAAGCGCAATTACATATGGAGCTAATTTCCCACAGGATGCTATAGCTGTCAAAATACCCTGGTAAGTTCAAAAAGTAATTATCACAGTTTATAGAAGAAACTTTGGTTAAAGTATGTAAAATACAAAGATGCAGTTATAACTTTCAGCACAGGAAGTATTTCGGTAGCAGAGTGCAAGGTAACACAACATTATCTTAAGAGAATTATCACTCTAAATTCCCCTTATTCTTACATTCTTTCCTTTATCTGGCCACCCTTGAAAACATGATACTGTGTGCATTTGTTTTGCATGGCAAGGTTTTGGTAGCAGGGTTGGCTACAGGGGTGGCTTCTGTGAGAAAATGCTAGAAGTTTTCCCTATGTCCAACAGAACCAATGCCAGTCGGCTCCAAGAAGGACCCACTGCTGGGCAAGGCTGAGCCCATCAGTGACAGTGGTAGCACCTCTGTGATAACAGATTTAGGGGGAAAAAAAACCTGTGCAACAACCTACAACTGGAGAGAGAAGTGAGAATATATGAGAGAAATATCTAAGCAGATGCCAAGGTTAGTGAAGAAGGAGGAGGAGGTGATCCAGGTGCTGCAGCAGAGGTTCCCCTGCAGTCCGTGGTGAAGACTGTGGTGAGGCAGGCTGTCCCTCTGAAGCCCATGGAGGTCCACCTGCAGTTTGTGAAGGACCCCACACTAGAAAAGGTGAATGCCCAAAGGAGGCTGTGACTCTTTGGGAAGCTCGTACTGGAGCAGGCTGCTGGCAGGACCTGTGGAACCATGGAGAGAGCATCCCACATTGGAGCAAGTTTGCTGGCAGGACATGTGACCCCATGGGGGACACGTGCTGGAGCAGTCTGTTTCTGAAGGAGTACACTCCATGGAAGGGACCCACACTGGAGTATTTTGTGAAGAACTGTAGATCATGAGAAGGAGCCACATTGGAGAGGTTTGTGGTGGACTGTTTTTCATGGTGGGATCCCACACTGGAGCAGGGGAAGGGTGTGAGGAAGAAGAAGCAGCAGAGACAATGTGTGATGAACTGACCACAAACCACATTTCCCATCCTCCCTTGTGCTGCTCTGGAGGGGAGGAGGTAGAGAAAATCAGGAGTAAATTTAAGCCTGGGAAGAAGAGAGGAATGGGGGGAAGGTGTTTTTTAAGACTTGGTTTTATTTCTCATTACCCATTTCTGCTTCGATTGGTAGTAAATTAAACTAATTTTCCCAAGCTGAGCCTGCTTTGCCTGTGATCTCTCCCTGTCTTTATCTCAATCCCTGAGCCTTTCATTATCTTTTCTCCTCTCTGTCTAGTTGAGAGGTGAGAGTGATAGAGTGGCTTTGGTGACAACCTGGCATCCAGCCAGGGTCAATCCACCATTTTTTTAGACTCTATACAAGGACAGAGTTGCCATCTGCTCCTTCTGTAAAAAGACGGACAATCTTCATAGATGGAAAAATGCTGCCTGGAAACAGCATTCACTCTTAGACTTGCAAGCAGTAACTGGTCTAACTGATATGGTTGAACTATCTTAACTACTGCATGTTGATTCCAAATATCAAATGATTAAATAGCAATAGTTATTCTATAGTCCATTCACTGGACCCTCTCTAGTATGTCCAATATCTCTCTTGTACTGGGGAGCCTAGGACTGGACACAGAACTCCAGGTATGGTCTCGCCAATGCTGAGTAGAGGGGAAGAATCACCTCACTCCACCTGCTGGCAATACTTTGCCTAATGCAGTCCATGGTACCATTTGTTGCCTTTGCTGAAAGGGCTCAACAAGCAAAGCTGCTTTCAAGCTGGGTGACCCCCAGCATATACTGGTGCATGAAGCACACATGAAGCATAGAGGAGTGCAGATATTGGCAGGGTAGCATTAAGTGGGATGAGAAAGAACGGGAGCGAGAAGGGAGGTGGCCCATGGCAGGCAGAAGTAGATGAATGAACACTGTCAGGGGAGACTATTTGAATGTGGACCATCAGAGGCACTGTAATGTCATCTTGTACCAAGACTCACCAAAGCCACTCAAACTGTATTCAATAATGCTAGATATGTGACAGGAAAGATGAACTAATCAGCACAGGCAAGCTCCTCATAGAGCTGAGGCAGACCTGCCCTACTGATTCTCCCAAGCAATTAGGAAACTGTGATGTAGCATGAAATTTTGCAGTAGAAACTGATAAATATGAGAAACAAAACAAACCCCAACTCAACTGGATGTTTTCAAATCCTTTGTTTCTGAAATTTAACACTTGGCCTAAAGACTGTTCTTTTAAACTGATTTACTTTTATAACAGTCACTAACCCTGGACATGCTTTACAGCTTTTTGAAAGTAATTGATAATTTTGCAGTTATATTAAAAAAAAAAAAAAAAAAAAAAAAAAAAGAAAAAAAAACAAA
>VYZX01006644.1:0-152005 GCA_013401335.1 Brachypteracias leptosomus
TCCAATCCCTAATATTCCGTGATACCGAGATAAAAAATAGCTGCTCTAATCATATTTCCTGCAATTTACCTTTAATTCATCATGACAAACAAGATTCAGACAAAGCAGGATCTTTGGGGTTTTTATGTTTTGAGTAGTAAAAATAGGCAGCCACAGCAGATAAAATGCTTAAGGACCAAAGGTCTTGTTGTGCAGATTTAACAATGGGGAAACAAAGCGCTGCGTGCTCGGAGGGAGTTCTGCTGCTCACATCAAAACTGTTTTTCAAAGCATTCTCTGGGGAGCTTGCTACTTTGCTAGAAAGTTGTCAAGAGACAGTCACTCAATATAGAACAGACCTCGCACATCACCATAAAACCATGGACCCTCAAGGATCCCAAAAACCCGCACAAGTGTAAATGGCAGAGGGACTGTTCCAGACTTCTTACATAGAGCCAGCACCAATTACATTGCAGCAATCTCTGTAAGCAGCACAAACATCTGATTTGTGACTTCAGCTGCAAAGGCGTCTTATTAGACAGGACAAGCGGTGTCATACCACCAAAGGCGGAATCTAGAAAGTGTCCAGCCACTGTTACCTGATAGAGGCCTTCATCCTCCTCCTCGAACTCAGTGTTCGGAAGACTGTGATGCCGCTCGTAGCCGGTCCGGCACACCCCGTTGGGCTGCCGTGCCACATCCAGATGGTGATCACTGGAGGACTGTGTCATAACCATCCCCTGTGGGGTGGGAGAGTGACTTTTGCGGGACACCGTCTCCTTCCGGTGATGGATCAGTTTTCTGAAACAGAATGACATCAGGAACAGCAAAGCTAAATGGAACGACCATGCTGCAACATTTAAATGATATTTTTAAATGATTTATTGCATTTGGGCTATATATACCAGAATGGGTTACATTACTCTGAACACCAACTCCAGTTTCATTAACAACTAAGGAAGCACTTCTAGGGGAGGAAGGAAGAGGCTTTGCAAGATCCCATGATTTATTCATCAGTTCACTGGAGAAAAATGTCTCTTCCTCAGGGGAGAGTCACATATTGCATTGCAAGTTTCAGAAATTGCCTGCACTTTAGAACTGCTGTTCAACTGAGATTAAACCAGCGTGCCTCTGCATGGAGTGCGAAGTGTCAGAGAAAAACAGAAATTCTCCTCACAAGCAATTATTTGAGAACATATTAAAGACCTTGTGCCACGTGCCAACAACTTCTACAATTCCAGGCTGGTAGAGAGGAGAAAATGCATCCAGAAAGGTTTTGGAATTCTCCTCCAAGCCTACAATGCAGCTGAGAGTTTCCTCTTCTTTACATGCACGGGGATACAGGGGCAAGACCAAAGCATGGCTTTGTTGGATGTGGTTGACAGAAGGAACAGCACCACCTACCAGCTCAAACACTGGGAAGCTCTATGAGTACATCAGTACTTTGCAGCACAGGACTCCAACAATGTTCAGCTTGACCCCCCTCCCCCGAACAGAAAAGACACCAGCATCATGTTGACCATCCTCCATCCACCAGCTCTCCCAGATGCCCATCATACTTACTGGAGGACATCTCTCTGCTCCAGGTTGTACTTTCCCCCATTCTTCATGGCTGCATTGTGCACTGCCTCAATGGCACGGTCAATAGACTGGAGAACCACATCTTGCTCCAGCACCTGAGAAATGCAACATTCTACATGTTACTGCGTTGCTTCAGCTGTGGGTTTTGCGTACCAGAACTTAGGAGAGACCACAGTATGGGAAGTTCCCAGAGCAAACACCACATGAACCAAATGGCCAACAAATAGCTCCCAGAGCCAGAACTCCATCTCAGCACCATCTTACTTTTCCCTTCTTTTGAAGTCATATTTCAAACTGAGTCTGCCCATTTGAGGTTTACAGTTTGAAAAGTAAATCACTGTTACAAGCACCAAAGTCAAATGATCCCTACAGGAAGACCAGGGACAGAGCCTCAGGACCATACAGCAGCCTTGAATATTCAGCCTACTCCAGGGAGCTTTCAAGATCCCACTGCAAAGCCTGGCTTATCCCAAGCTCAATTATTTCTGCTCCTGCTGCCCTGCTGTGGAGTAAATATGGAGCTGTGAATGTTACAAAGGCAAAATCTGGTGGCCTTCAGAGTCTGCTGGCTCTCAGTTTACATTTTTGCTCGCTTTCTTCTTGATGGTTTTTATACTTGTTTTGCAACTTAAAGTGCCTTTTCCAAATCTCCACCCAAACTGTCACAGCAACATTTATTCCTCCTGCCAGCCAGTTTAGTGCTCGTTACTGCAGCTGAGGTAAACACCAGCCTTGAAACAAGAAATACCAGAGACATCATTCCCTGGGCTTACCCAGGAGGCTGCGAGAGCAGCAGCCAAGGGGCGGGGGAAGCTAAAGCAGGTTTCCACACTTGGGACATTCTTCAAGGCTTTGTTTATCAACAGTTGACATGCCTTCAGAAGAAAAGACCTTTACTGCACTAAGGCTGACAGCAAAGGGCAGTCCCGCAGGTCTCCCACAAGCTGCTGCTGGCGCCTGCACCATCCACTCGGTACCACCATGGGCAGCCTCAGCCCACGCACACAGGGAGGAGGGGAGTGCTTGGGCTCCAGTGCTCATTGCAGCTCTTTGAACACTAAAACCCTCTTCATCTTCGCTTGCTTCTCCCCTCCACCCCCGCATCAGAGCAACCATTTATCCAGCTAAGGAGCGGCTGGAATCTCATCAAGGATGCACCTTAATTGGCCTTCGGGGGCTGTAGAGCAGCAGAAGGCAAGCCCTCCCCGCCAGGGCCCACAGTGCCCGCCTCCATTGCACTGGCATGCAGTTTTCTGATAACATGCTATGTATTATTTATATCCTGATTAATTACTAAACCAAATGTGAACTAACAGCTAC
Organism: Brachypteracias leptosomus; assembly: GCA_013401335.1. NCBI lineage: Eukaryota > Metazoa > Chordata > Aves > Coraciiformes > Brachypteraciidae > Brachypteracias > Brachypteracias leptosomus. The sequence continues at coordinate 2,881 of VYZX01006644.1, forward strand.
TGCAGACTGTGGGGGAAAAAACAACCTTCAAACAAGGTGGGGACGAGAGGCCCCCTCTGCAATACTCAGCTGTGAAGGAGAAAAATTTAGGAAGGGTTTGTTTTTTTGTTTTCACAAGAAAGTGAGATATGGAAGAAAACAATTGGGGAAAACTTTAAAAATAAATCCAAGTATGTTAAAATACATCTACCAGATTTGTTGAATTACCAGGTCAAGGACAAAAACAACAATGCTCAGAACCAACTTTGGGATGAAGCCTCCAAGCAGCCCCATCTGGCCTAGGGAGCATTTCACCACCTCTAACTGTAGACCTATGTAAGGAAATGGAGCCATACACATTTGAGCGTGTTTAAAGGAGCGCTGAAAGGAAAGGTAAGTTGTTTCAGAGAATGCATCTCAATTTCTGAGAAAAAGAGACAATCACAGCAAGCTGCATGCTTTCTCTAGGAAAGGGGAGCTGTGCAGAAGGCTCCAGTGCTGCTGGCCCCAGGGGAATGCCAGTGCTGCTCTGAAATCCCTGCCCTCTGCACAGCCTGTCCTCGTGCCACTCCTACCCCAAAATACAACACAGCTCCTGCTACAGTCTCTGAATGCCCACCCTGGTGCACTCCCTAGTCTGCTTGTAGTCCCCTGACATTCACCACCACCCCGTCCACAAGACACACCCCTGCACGCTGTCTCCTCTCACCCTCCCCAGCCCAGCAGGCTTTCACCCACACAGGTTTCCACCTGTTCTCAGTCTGATCTTCCTGGGGAAGATGACGGTGCAGAGCGCTGAATCCTGCTGAACAGCCCAGGTTCTCTGCCCCCTTCCAGAGGACATGTCGACATCATCCACAGCCCACAAGAATTCACAGGCTGGAGATGCTACTCGCTATGCAATGTCATTTGTTATGGAGAGGGTGCTTCTTTTCTGATAGAACACAGCATTTTCACACTAATGCAGCAGTGTGGTGACAACCTGCTTTAAGCTGCTGTGCTCTTTCCTTTGTTTCCACTCCCCAACCCACTATTAACAGGGCCCTGTCAAAAGGGCTGGAATAAAAAAGCAGCATTAACTTTCCACTTGTGCTTTATGACATTGTTGATGCTGCTCATAAATCATCTCCTCCTCTCTTGCTCACTTGAGCTGGTCAGGAGCCAGGGTCTTCAGCACAGGGGCTGCCTTGCATTCACGGTTGGGAGGACACCCAGCATTGGGGATCCCCTGCACTGTGGTCATAAACTTCAACTCAAATCAGTATCCTGGATAAATCATATGATTCTGCACGTTCCTCAGGTTAACCAAAATGGCATGGCTTTGTTTGAAGAGGATGGACAAAAAGCACGATGCAGTTCAAAGGAGCATAGGTCGCCAATGAGGCAAAAGTCAGGTTTGCCAATGTCTCACCTACTATCTCCTTGTCTCTCAGACTCAATGGATTATCTGCTCACAGTAATTCAGGATAAGGCCCATGCTCTGCCATTTTCCCCATGCAGTTCAGGGAGACCGGTCACTCGGCAGCGCTTGGGGGTTCCTGCCTGCAGCCAGCATCCGCTCCAGAGGATGCTCACAGCTGGGGTGCAGGCAGAGATCCCCAGCAGATCTCTGCACTGTGCCAGTGCCAGGCAGCACACACCCACACAGGCAGTCCTGGCCACACACAGCTCTACAGCCTGCAAAACAGAGGTCACAGTCTGGCACCAAGGTAACAGAGCAGAACCTTGGAGCTCAGGCAGGAGAGATCAGTGCTCAGAGTCTGCTCTCGCTTCTGCCCCTGCCCCTCCCATGTTTGGAGATACAAAGAAGAAACCCTGCTCATCCCAAACTAAGCTAAGGCTCACAGGGATGCAGGGCAGTGCATGAAATGGGCATCGCTGTACAGTGTGCTGTCAGAGGAGACGTACCAAGCAGAGCCCAGGAATTCAGCTGGATTTACTGAAGCTGTGCTGGCATCTGCATGGGTGGGGGCTGCAGAGTCCCGAGCAACTGCTGCAACACACTACCTGCTACCTATATCCTTCACCAGTTACCAGCTCACCAGTGGCACAGACACACCAGCATCTCCTGAAAGGCAGAGAAGATGGCAGGGACAGGGCAATGACTGTGGTGAAGGTACTGGCCATGCATGCCCACCCTCACGGGAGGAGGGCAGGGGTCTCCTTGGTCAGTGTGGAGTGGCACAGCTCCAGGCTGCAGTCAAGAGGTGTCAGTAAGACACCACCTTCTGCCCAATGTACCCTGAAATTACAGGGGTATTTTGGTGAATCATCAATCCATGTTCATATGGCATCTCCCACAGAAAGGAGTGGCCGCCACTCCCTCTATCAGGTATTTCTGGTTTAATCAAATAAAACACTGCAGCAGAGAAATGCTGGGCTCTACAAACAGCCTGTCATGACCAGTCTGGCTACACCAAGAGGCAGGGGAAGATCAGAGCAGTGATCCTTGACGATCACAGGATAGACTGGCTGATAGGGCACCATATCAGAGAACGGGGGGCATCGCCAACACCCCGCAGGCAAGCTGCCCTGAAGGAACAAGATACAGCTCAATTAGAGCCATGAATATCAGCCAGGAAACAGAATTTCTTCCTTCATAGCCTGATGTAGGAGAATCACAGAAGCATCAATAAATCATTACTTCCTCTCTCCTTGCTAATAACATGAGCAAGCAAAGGTTTTCCTCAGAGACTGCTGTCAATTTCCTCCTGTCCTTGTCCACAGGAGGGGGTCCCCACCTGCCCTGGAGTGCTCTGCATGCCCCCCTCTCCCGAGGCAGGCAGGGAAGGATGCCTTTCCCAGGGCCAGGCTTTTAAGCAGCATCCTTCCAGGATGTCTCGTGGGTACCTGAGTGAGATCAACACAGAGCACGGCTGTGTGCAGGCAGCAATGCATTCATCTCATGGCTCACACAGCTTTCCTCTTCACTGCCCCCCAGGCAGTCTCCCCAAAGAGAGCACACGTGCACAGGACATGTCAATGCCTCTGCTTCCCCACGTATGAACTGATGAGACCCATGCATTTCAGACAACTCAGCTGGAGTCCCTGCTGCTCAGGCAGTACAACCTCCTCTCCTGCCCTCCCAGGGCTATCAAAAACATCACTGCCCTCCCTCTTCATTTTGAGTCCTTCCACACGTGCCGCTGGCGTTGCTTAAATGAACTCACACAGAAGAACTTGCTCGACAGTCTAGAATAATCATACCTTTCAGAAAAGCATTTTCTAGACAAACAAGCTGACAGCTGCATCAGCACAGACAGGCTGAGCCTTGCTGAGTGTTTGAGACTCCCACATTTATGAAAGTGGCCCATTAACGTATGTCAAGCTTTTCTTTGCCTCCGCAGGGGACTGATCCAAGAAAATATGGCTTTTTTTTTTCCTCCTACCCCCCCAGTTTTCAGTGATTAAAGGCGTTTACTCTTCTGCATGTGCAGGAATCAATGCCCTCATTCCTGCGGCTACTTTTGCAGTCATTGGGGTGCCCAGGCAGGGCTGCCGATTTTCGCCCTCATGTCATTGCTCCTGCTCTTGACGACAAAAGACAGACAAAGTTTTGTCTCCAGTGACAGCTCCCTTCTCACACAGCTGCACTGACATGGGCCACTGCTGAAATTAGGATATTTGTCCCGCTGGTGTACACAGGCACAGGCTGGTCCTTTGTTACTCAAATGGGAGGCAAACATCACCTCTTAGGTCACACACCGCTAGCTCCCTGTCACCACCAGACCACCTGCACACTGTATTCCTTCCAGATTTAAATGATCACAGCAGCAATTTACAAAAATCAACCAGTCTTTGTTCACAGCAGAGCGACATACCAGATGTGAGCTCCCGCCTCTGAACCACACAGCTCCAACAAATAGGCTGAGTTTGATTTTTGCACGGCTGTGAGAAATTCAGCTCCTTTCTCTTCCCCTTTTTGCAGCCCCAATCAGAAATTTTGAGTCCCCAGGCTGTTGGCTAAGAGATATGCATTAACTTATTCTTGTTGGCGTGAAGATATTGTGCCTTGCAGCACTTAAAAATGCCTGACAAAAACACAAGTCAAACAATGGGCAACTGTCCTGGTTACTGAAAAAATGAGAGGAGAAAAGCTCCAAACAAACCTGCAGCATCTCTGAGTCGCTAGCGAGTGAACAAAGACGTGGCTGAGCTCTTCTGACAAAGAGGCAGCCCAGAAACAGACCAGGAATTCCTGCTGATATGCTGTGGTGGGTTTCTAACAGATTGGTGATTTTCCACTGTGTGCTGACAGCAGCCGCTCGAGCGGACAGCCTGCACAAATGAGAAATGAAGAGGAAGGGCAGGCTGGGGAAAGGGCTTAAGTTGTGCAAATCATGCTCAAGCAAATCCACGGTTCCTGGCAAAAGAGATACACTAACTAGGGACAGTACAGGCACACGAGTGGCATTTGGAATAAACAAATCCCTGAAGGCAGTAGAGAGATGCACAGAAACCAAACTTCAACCAATTTCTCTTCCAGGAGTAGGCAGCTTCAGTCAGAGACATGCTGAGGAACAACAAAATACATGCAACCCACCACTGCACACGTGTACTACTCAAAGCAGAAACGCTTCATCCTGGGTCTCTCCAGCCAAGCTCAGACCCTGTTTACTGGCCATGATGATCAGAATCGGCCACTTACTCCTTCCCCTCATAATTCTGCACCCTCCAGTAACTAGAACACGTCTCAAGTCAAAACACTCTTAAGAGGATAAAAGCAGAGGCAGAAGTTTTTAAAATAAAGCAGTCATATACTTCCGTATCTCACCAGCCTCTGCTGCCTTAACTCTTACTGCTGTCAATGCTTCAGGGGACTTCTTTGGCTCAGCCTGTTCCAGGTGAACAGCCACCAGAGCTTCCTCTTTCTTTAGAGCTACGTGTTTGCAGTTAATCAGATTTGCCAAGTGCTGCCAGGACAAGGGGAAAGGACAAAGCTCAGAAGAAGAAACAAGCCTGAGAAACCATACAAGTCCTGGCTCCTCTTCTGACATTCAAGGAGGAAGGTTCATTTTTTCCACAAAATCTGTTTCCATAGCAGAAATTGTAGCAAAATGCTGGAAAGGTGACAGTCATATGAGAGGCAGGACCAAGAAATTAAAACTTCTGCCACATTCAAGAGAACTCTTTCCCATTCACCTCTGCCCTGGAGTACATTTCTAGCACGTGAGGATCGAGTAAGCAAAGCCTCCAGGGGTCAAGCAGAAAAATCTGCCAAGGAAGCTGGCTATTCCACTGATGCACGAATAGAAGAGCACGTACATATGCTCTAACCAAAAGGGACTTTCCTCCTGCATGCCACAGACTGGCACTGATCTAACAGCATGCAGCTACCTGTTTGAGAAAGAGGTAATCACTTGTGATTCATCTTGCAAGAGAATTTATGATTTATCAGCTTTTCTTCCAAAATCCTCCCTCTCCCATGACCAACCTTCTGGCAAGGAACAGAAGGCAGCAGACCGGAGCTATAATGCTCTTTGGGCATAATTATGATGTTGCCCAAATAGAAATGATGGACAAATGGTAAAGTGTCTCTTATTGACCTAACAGGAAAGGAGAGACTGGAAAAGAAAGCTGGCCTACCATCTCAGCCCCAGTGAACACGGGGAAGCAGAGCTGGCAGCAGGCTCTGGTGTACGACCCAGAAACACCAGCCAGGCATGAAGGAGAAGGGGCAAGGAAGGTGGACAGGTCACCACACGAGGGAGTGCAGAACCTGCGGGCTTGGGCATGAACCATTTGAGCCTAACAGAGAAAAAGTGCTGCTTTTGATATCCACTGTATGAAAAGCCATATGTACTTTATTAAAGGCACTAATGAGGGAAAAAAGCTTCCATCCTCAGGGGGCAAACACAAGGAAGTCATCATCTAGTTTCATTCCTGGACAGATGTAAATTGCACAAAATTGTAAAGCAGACACAAATCCCCAGGATCTTTTTAGCAGCCCAGGGATCAGAGCTGCCAGGCTCAGCGCAGACAGTGCTCCTTCCTGCAAAGCTGTCACTGCAAAGACAAAAACCTCCCTTGCATTACCATGAGCAAACCCAAGAGAGGGCTTGGAAAGTTCTCCCCAAACAAAGATGACTCCAGTCAGAAGGATGAAAGGCAGCTTGCTTGCTGCAGGATCAATTAACAGTGCCTAGAAATTCATTTTCCTGCATCCTGGACTCTGCATGCAGAGTAAACACAGCCTCCTTTGCCATAAAGGGATGCAGCTCCTCCTGCACACCCCAAAATAAAAAGAAAGCCAGTAGGGCAGGATCAGAAACCACATTAACTTCTACAGAAAACCCACCGCTTTCCTCTGTAATAAGCATTTCTCTTCAAGCTACTTGCATATCCTACCTGAAACACAGCTTGTAGCAGTGATATGATAGATCATATGTGCAACCTACTCCGAAATATGGAAAAAATCTGAGTATTTGTTACCAGGATCAGAACTGCTCCAAGGAACTGCAGAGTAACAGCAACCAGAAACGCTGGGTTTGTACTGCCCTTCTGCTCAGGGAGAGCAGCTCAACACTCCCTAAGAGCAAAGCTTGTTCCAAGTTGGAGGGATGACTTACAAACAGTTCTTCTATCATCATCCCTTCACATAACTCCCAAGCACATCATGTAGCCCAAGATCCTTGAGGACTGCTCCCACTAACAGTGTTTCAGGCCAGGGACCCAAGAGAGCAAGCACACTTACAAAGCTTCTCCAAAGTAGGTACCCAAAACCCCCCTCATTTCTATATAGTGTTCCCACAACACAGATCTCATCTCTTCTGTCCACAACCCCCCGGGTCACTGGCACAGCTATTTGAAATATCAGTATTAGGAAAGCCCAGGATACCCAAACACCTCCTCCCCAGTATTTTCAGGCTGTACAGACCAGCTCCCATGTATGTGGAAGAAACACAGCTCCTCTGTGCTGGGCAGGTACTTCCCAACATGAGAATCCCAAACAAGTCTTCCACTAAAGTAGAATAGCATGTCCAGTCCCAGCAGCCTCCCTTCAGCTGCCAGCAGCCTTCATGACTTTAACCTGGGTACAAAACACTTATTAATGGATTTAAACAAGTATGATAGCCAGGCTCCCAGTAAAAGATAACTCTCTAACGCTCATTTGCTTTCAGGTGGGTCCCTGTAGAGATAAGGCAAGAAAGAACACCTCTTTCTGAAAGAATGCAGGCATCTCCCCCACTCCCCTACCACAGATTTTGGTAGCTATATATTCTGACATGTTCAGAGTAGTGGTATTGAACAGGGGATGCTTATTCATGCTTTTGGTTTATTAGTGCTATACACAAAAACTACACAAAGTTAGGCGTGCCAGCCAGTTATAGCAAAGCCATTTAAATACTGTTGAGGGTGCAGATGCAGGGCACCAAGACCTGAGGGGTATGAGGGGGGCTGCTCTGTCAAGAGGCAGATCATGTTAATTGGCCATAGACAAAATACCTAAGTATGCCAATGTGCTTGCTAGCTAAGAGCTGCTCCCGTAAGCACATTTATTCCTGGTAAAGGGGATGTTTCTGCTGAAGCAGTCAGCACCCAGACACTCACCAAATCCAGGAAGTCAATGCAATCGAGCTTTATTGGGTCAATGCTAACTCATGCCAAAAATAAACAAAGATACCACTGAGATTCATAGCAGTGTCTTACAACTACAGCTGTTACATGTTTGATCAAAAAGAGCACAAGTGTAAAAAAAAAAAACAAACTGAAAATTGTGAGCTAAAGATCCTGCAGCCTCCTGAGTTGCTTTTTGACTGGCAAACAGTGGGATTTTTCTGTGCTGCAAAACTTAGACTGACAGTTTCCATTGACCTACTAAAGTACCTTGAGAACTTCAAGTTTAGCTATGTTTATCAGAAAAATGAGGCTAACTTGCTGTTATCTCCAGATTCAGTTCAAGAACAAATTCTAGGGTTTGTTTAGTGGGCTTTTTTACTTAAAGAGATTAAGAAGTTCAACTGGATCTGCTGACATTTCACCTATAAGGAGCTAAGAGGTGAGTCACAGAAGAAAAGCCATTCATTAATGTCCCACACTATCTGCAGGGGGAAAATAGCCTACTGCTCTACTGCAAGTTATAATCCCCATCTCCTTTCACAGCTCAGAGTGGCACAGGCTCCCCAGAAAACACAAAGAAATGAGAACAGGAGGGGAAATGTCCTCTTAGGACATTGTGCTACATACAGCAGAACAGCTATAATCCTGTTTTCCTCACTTCCCAAGGCAATGAACAAAACAACCCACATTTGTTGGACGTTCACTTCTCATGCACAAAACTTTCACCCAGCTCCTGTGCCTTACTGTGGTACCGATCTCCTTCATCTACCTCTTCACAGGAAATCTTCCCAGCCCACTTCCAGTGGGACAAGACCCACAAGAAAGCAGATAGCCAGGACTCAGCTCAACTCCACCCAACCCAGCTGGCAGACCCTCCATGGAGGGGACCTGGAGAAGGACCCCTTCAGTGCACGATGCCACCACAAGGCAGAGAAGGTGGTGGAAGTTGCCTAACAGCAAGCAAAGGGCTACAGTAACTCTCAAGTTGTGTGGTTTGCACAACCCATGTACATACTGTCTCTCTCACCCCACCGTTTTTTCCCCACCTCTGAACTCCTCCAGGTCACAGCTCCTCACCACTTGTAACTCCCCATGCCCCAGCTATGAGAGGTTTGGGTGGTTCTCCACATCTGAAAAGTCACGAGACCAAACACTGCCAATGGTGGTTTTGTTGACAGCACTTTTTTGCTCAGCCATTAATAGTATATTAGTAATGTTTAAAAGCTTTTAACAGGACTATAGCTCAATATCATTTCAAGATCTTAAGCATCTGAATGAGAGCTCAAAAATACAGCCGTTTACATGTGTCCATGCATGAAAAAGTCTCAGTTGCTGGCCCATATCACTGGGCAATGCTTCTAAGGGAGCCCAAGACCACAGACAAGATGATATTTCCCAAAACTGGATACTAGAGGGGTTTCTTCCCACCCCTGATGTAAAGAATTGTACTGTACAAGCCCCCTGATAATAACTGCACAGTTATTTCAATGATGCTGCTATCACTTGTCATCAAGCTAATGGAAGACAGACATGAAATAAACTAAAAAAACAAATTAAAGGGGATGCATTTTTCAGTTTAAGTCAATAAAGGTGATTCTGGGGTGGACAAAAACTTCATTGCTTAGAGCCCAGCACTTCAAGGGACTTTGTTTTGATGTCAAATGGAAAAAGTCTTCAGCTGCAAACACTTCGATTCACCAGGCTCAGGGAAATCCCTCAGCTTCTGCATTAAGTAGGTAATGAAATTTTATGATTCTCATTCTTACTTGAGGTACTGGGTTTTCATGCAGTTATTCTTTTTACATACTGAAAAATGTGGGCTTTCCTGATACTTGAGCTTCTCCCCAGATATTCCTCAGGGACAGCCAAGCCAGGGCACAGAGGGAAAGGGACTGAGGAGGTGTCACTCAGGTATGATTTATGGCCCGGCATAGCACACTCGATGCTCAAATCATGGTATCCCCTCCATACCCACAAACACACATCCTCTCCTCAGGAGGAGAGGGGAAAAAGGGTATCTTCAAGCAGCCTGGAAAACCACAGACATCACCAAGTTTACCCAAAAAGGAACTGTCACCACATCAGACTGAGAGGCCATGGATGTTTGCATTTGTCTGCTCGGTGCAGAGCTTCAACTTGATCTCTTTAGGCAGCCATCTGGTTCCTACAGGAGCTGCCTCAGTTCTCCATACAACCATCACAGCACACAGACACTGCAATGAACTCAACTGACGGAGAGCCTTCTGCCCCAACAACCTGTCCACTACCATTTCCATCTTACATATGTGAGTGGGTTAGAGTCCATCAAGGAAGGTTTTCTTCCATCTCTAGAGAAGGAAGATGCAACTCAGAGGCTGAGCTCAGCCTCCCAACCAGCAAGCTTGAGGGCAGTGGAGCTGGGGCAGGCTGCAGGAGCAGCAGGAGATGCCATCCCAACCACATTAGCAGCTGTGGGGGTATCACACCAGGCACAAACCCCATGGGCAGGCATTCAAGACCTTTTCACCAAGACAACACCCCAGCTTCCAGGTGATTCCCTCCTCCTCGTGGGCGAGTGTCTATTTTTGCAGATCTTGCCTCATCTTCTTTCTCATCCCTTTGTTTTTATTCAATATAATAGAAGGTTTGGAGCTGGGGCCTGCCCTCAGATTTCCATACTAAAAAGCACTATCCCCACTTGTACCAGGAAAAAAACCCAAGACATAATTAATAGCTATTACTTAGAAGAAATCTCATCTGAACTTGGAACCAGTGATTTAGCAAGAAACAACCCACAGCCTGGAATTATCTAGCATGCTTAGTCCAACAGCTTGATTTATTTATTTCTTTTTTTAAAATTAAACCTCTCGAGCAGCTGAACAAACTAAAATATCAGCCTATGGTGGCATTTCCAGATCACAGGCGCAAAAATCACCATCTTGCAGACCACTTTCTTGCACTCCACCCTAGTCTGTGAAGGAAAGAGGGATGAAGCAGTGTAGATGGAACCCCATTGACGTGACAGCAAAGGCAGACATCTGTCCAAAAGCCCATCTCACTAGCATGCAAAGCAAGCCTGAGTCAGAGGAACAGGCTTCCTACACTTGCAGCTGGGTGACACTGCTCCTTTAGTTGTACCAGACAGACAGGAGGAAGGACACAGGCTTCACAGCTCAGTAACCAAGAAGCAACAGTTTCCAAAGAGGAAGGGAGTGACAACTTCTTCTAAACAACTTCAACAGGCAAACAAATAACAAGGAAAAACAAACCCGTGAACTTTCCACCTCATTCTAAAATGTCCATGCTGCCAAAATATTACTTCCCCTTCTTATTTGTCCACATATAACACAAGGCTGAAGCACAAGTGCCTTGTTCCCTTGCAAGGGAAGCAAACAGCTCTGCCAAGGGAGCTCTGCATGGCAGGGTGTGTCAACATGGAAGAGCTGAAATGAAGCTAACCCTCCTCTCCTGCTGCAAGGTCTTCTCTAGAGGACAATTCTACTTTTCTGTTAGCATCAATGGAGCTTTGCCCAGAATAGTGCTTGACATCCCCAAAGCAAGAAAGCGATGGGGGGTGAAAGGGAGCAAAGAGAAAGAGATGCAGCCATGAATTGTGTCCTTTGTTCCACTTCTCACATTACAAGCTTCAAAACTCTTTTTTAAAATCAAAGATTTTTCAATGTGATAAAAATCAAGACAAATTAGGCCTGACAAGTCTCTCCTGTAAAAGTCAAAATTTTATTTGTGGGCTACAGTCTAGGGAAGCAAAGTGATGCTCCTCCAGAAGCAGGACCGGGACTCACCACAATTCCTCCTGCAGCTCAAGACCAAAGGCAATGAGGGTAGTCAGGATTCACAGAAAATTTCCAGTAGACTTAAACAGACTGTCATTCTGAATGAGAATTTTTCATCTAAATACTACAAGCATTTTGCAGCTTCAGATGCCAACTCACAGAAAAAGCACAAACTGAAGTCCTCCAATAGTCCTACTTGTGTTGGGAGGTTGGACAAGAGGACCTCTAGATGTCCCTTACAGCCTAAAACATTCTATGATTCTATGAATAGTGCTGGCATCCATTTCTCTCTGCCACAGCACAGGGACCAAACTGCTTCTTGCAGCCCATTAGCAGGAGCACCCAGAAGCAGCCCCACTAGTGAGCTCAGTTACTTCTCCTGTGCCTTGTGACACAGCTTTGTCACCTCCACTCACCAGGCCAGCCAGTCCTGGAACCACTGCGGCCTCCTTCCCTACCAGAGGTTAGCCCCCGCCAGCACAGCCCCAGCAAAGGCAGCAGCAGCAGCCAGCCTGAGCAGCGCACATCACCAGCCCAGCTGGACCAGCGCCTCTCCCCAGTGCCACTGCAGCAGCCTCCACCACACTCACCTGCCACCAAACACTGCGTGGTGCAGGCAGCCCTGTCCCGTCCTCCTCAGCCAGGCACCAGGGCCACACCACTAGAGAGAGATCAGACCTGGAAAACCAGGACAGGTCTGCAGGAGCCTGTGAACTGGGGCTGGTCTCCCAGTCCAACAGCAAACGCTTTCAGCCCCCAAAGCCCTTGCAAGTCCACATACAAATCTTCAGTGACATAAATTGAGCCAACTGCCACTGCCATGGCCAAGAGGAAAGCCTCAATTTTAGGTTTTCTCTCTGGAAGAAATGCAATGCACATGCATTTTAAGTTAAAAATCTCTGCACACAGAGCTCTATTAGAACCCATGGCTTGGAAAATTTTGGTTATAGCATTGGCCATGTAGGTTCTCAGCATCTGTGAAGTAAAATTTTCCTGCAGACTATTTAATACTATGGTTGCATCCTGAGGCTGCTTGTGCTTCCCCCCTATAAAACCCTTCTGGAATTTATCCTTTTTCCAGCACCCAGACTGACAGCTAATATGATGAATACATAATCCTGGCTGGGAATGACAGCTTAAATCCTTCATGAGTGAGTAAAGCTGTGATGCTCTTAAAAATTCTCTCTGTTTTTTATGTACATCTGAGCTATACAAGTAAGTGTAGGAAAACAGGCTCCTGTTCCAGAACCAGAGCTCTCCTGACAATGACCTAAACAGACAGGTTCAGCTGTTTCACGTTTCAGCCACTGACAGATGTAAATATCCATTTTACACCATGGGTTTTGACCTTCCCCGTGGGCATTAATATGCCCCAGACCTTGTAAGAGATCTTCTTAGGTCAGCCAGTGACCATGACATAGCCTGCTTTTTTCAAAGCCATTCCTAGTGCACAGGCTGCTCCAAGTACAGAGGTTACTCTTCTCTTGCAAGGGAGATGACTCTTCACGTTGTTTTCCCATCATCACTAACACCAGCACATTTTTCTCCAAGGACAAGCAACACGAATTCCTGCTTGCTCTTCAGTGTTTTGCTCCCTCTGTACTTCACACAGAGCAGCAATCACAAAAAAAGTCAATTTCCATGAACTTTCTGGTTTATTTGTTTCAATACAAATCTCTCCTTCTCTGTTTTTTTTTAAATAAGGGTTCACCTGGTAGGATGCTGGAAATCCTGGAAGGAAACACAAGAGTGGAATCATGAGGAGAGGTGCACAAACACAAGCACAGAGCAGTTGCATCTTGGCAAGCCCAGAGATGTTCAGACTTCATGTTCAAAGACATCAGCCAATCCCCTCCAGCTCAGAGCAGCCAAGGCTGAGCTGCTGGTGCCCTACTCAAGGCAAGGTCAGTATAAGGCTGATCTTCTGAAGCATGAGAAGACAGTGATGGCTGAAGGTGAGACATCTTTCAAGAGATCTGTTGTATAGCACATCCACCAGCTTGACTTGATGTCAGCACAGTTATTTTAGAGAGACATACCTATGCTGCTGGGCAGACATCAACAACGTACTTTCCCATGGGTTGACAGCAGTGTTGATCAGCTTAAGTTTGCATCAACTAAATTTCAATATTAATGAAAAACTCATCTGAGCCATAACCCTCCTCTGAGGTGTCTTGCCCGTATCCTCACTTATGGGTAGGAGAGCAAGGCCTGGCAAAGAAGGCCACTTGCAGAGTTCCATAGCAAGCTGGTGGCAATTTTGAACAGAATACAGATTCCCTTATGTTAATCACAAAAGGACCCTGCTCAATAAATATAAACAATTCAGCCCTTATTACAAAGTTTTCCTACAAATGAGGCAAGGGGAAAGGTGTCTACGTTTGCTGTCCTCCAGCATCAGCACCTCACCAGCTATTTTGAACAGATGCTCCTAGTTCAAAACTGACAGTTCCTCCCTTTGCAATGAGAAGTTGATAATCTTCCAGATGTAAACCAGGGAAGAAGTCTAACAATCTTCTCCTGATGGAAAGCATTCAAAAAAAACATACAGCAGGCAGCCTGAAAAATCACAGATTTGATCAGTAAAAATGCAGGATAACAGCAGGTGATCACTTGTACATCACAGTGAAATGCTCACAGCAAGACCAGCACCAGAGAGCAGGGGTGCAAATGGCCTGGCAGACACTACAACCCCGTGGGGACGCTGGAAACCAGATTGTGTCTATCAGCTCCAGGCAAGTACCTCTCCAAAGGCACATCTCTTCATTCCAGGCTGCCCCCTCACCTTGCCCCTCCTCCAAGGCAGAGTCACCACCACATTGCTCAAGAGTGGATGCGGGCTCTCAAACATCTCCCTGCTGCTTGATCACTTCTGACCAAGACAGCCTTCATGCTGTTCAACCCTGAAATGGGCTGAACATTTCCAGTCCTAAGTAAACTCGCCAGGAGTACCCATGGGTCCACCAGTGCCATGCTCAGCCATTACGCAGCTGCAGGAGCAATAAGCCCAGGCTGCCAATATTGCTCATACACAGGCATCCAGGTCACAGAGGCAAATTTTATCTGATATCGAAAAGCCTAATTACTTTTAATCAGAGTAAAAGTGAGAAGAACATGTCTTCACAGCCAAGCAGAAACAGAGGCTAAAGATCACTAGCGTACTTCTACTTTAATCATTCTGAACTGCGAAATATTGCAGAACTTCTGGCTAAAATTTCAAGTCTTTAGCTACAGTAATTAGAAATGGTTATAATTCCCCTGACTGTGTAATTTAGTCTCAAGAATAAAACTTCATCTCAAGGCATTAGCAGCGATGACATGATAGCATCTCTGTTACTGCAACAGCCCAGAGAAAAATGCTTAATTCTTTCAGTTTCCTGCATGTGTCAAGAAACACAACCTCAGCTGCAGAGCACTACCAGCTGCTTATTCTCCAAAATAAAACTTTATTTTTAGCCTAAAGCGCTTATTCAGGATCTGTGTGAGTATTGCGATTAAGCTCTCATGCCCACTGAAAGCACCATCAAATCTGCAGCAGATGACAAATAACGATGTAGGCTCCAGCACAAGAGATGGTGTAACAGTCTGCACGATCATCACCTTCTCTTCAGGAGCAGTGAGAGGAGCTCTGCCAGGGGCCAGGAGCAGCGAGTTTAAAGCTGGATTTCATGGAATCACAGAATGTCAGGGATTGGAAGGGACCTCGAAAGATCATCTAGTCCAATCCCCCTGCCGGAGCAGGATCACCTAAACCAAGTTGCACAGGAACACGTCCAGGTGGGCTTTAAACGTCTCTAGAGAAGAAAACTCCACGACCTCCCTGGGCAGATTTTATGTAAATGGAGGAAGAAACTCTTACAGCAAAGCACAATCGCCAAAGCACAGTTCCCTGCAACTGGGGATTTGCTATCAGAACATCTGATCATTTGATTGACACCATACGACCAGCTCTGTGCTCCATAACCATCATCATCTCCATGCTAGCATGAAAGGTTTGACAGCACCTGAGCTACCACAGCTCGCTGCTTCTCCAGCGGCCCTACACCGGCACATGCTGCTCCATCACTGAACCACTGCATTTGCTATCCTGGCAGAAAAGCAACCAGATTACAAACAGAGTTTTCCAGCAAGCCAGTGAACTGAATTAACTGAGTGGGGCTGACAAGAGTAGAGGCAGTGTGGGGAGAGGCTGGACAACGGGACTGGGTGTAGGATGTGGGATCAGGCACGAGGAGTGACCATGAGCTGTCAGACCCATGCTTTGAGCCCTGGCCTGCCCTGGTGTGCAAGGAAAGGCAGCTCCTACCCCACCTCACTCTGCACAATCTGCCCCAATCCTGGACCCCTGTCAATGCTACAACACAAATCTTGACAAACGGGTTTCCTGCAAACAGAGCTCAAAATCTACTCCTCTGCAGAAACCTCTCTTCTCTTTGTGGCTTTGGAGATGAAACACCATGCCTGCCACTGCCCAGCCAGGAATACCTGTTCCTTTGTGCATTTGCTTGTGCTGCAGGAAAATTTTAAGTTGTTGCTAGGCTGCATGAAACAGTCTTTTATTTTTATCACATGCCTGTTTATTCTGGCAGATAGCTTGTAGATATTCTTGTTTATTCTTGTGGAGACGACAAATAGCAATCCAAAGCATGCTCAAAACAACTCTCAGCTGGGTCCATTTTTTCACCAAACGGTCCAAAGCTTCTCGGTCACTAGTATATGTACTTTCACACCCAGACAGCCCCCTTCTTGCTGCTCCAGAGGTACAATATCAAAGCATAACCAACCAGAGAAGGTATCAGCTGAGCAGAGAATGTAAACCAACATTGCGAGCAATTTTTCGGTTATTCAAAACAAAGGTAACTTTGAAAAAGCTATTAATATCAATTTCAAAGCTATTTCCTAATGACTTAACACAGCTGAGCAGCTGACTTGCAGCAACCAGCATGCTAAACCATTTTGTCACTTCACCAGGAAGCATCCCTCTGCAACTTAGCACTTATTTTTGCACCCCTGATATTTACCAATACAGCCTACATTTTACAGCTGATATTCCCCTCCTTGGTGTGTAATATTAATACCTCTGTTGACAGGGAATGCAGCCTGGGTCAGCACAGACAAGAGACAAGGCAAGACTGGTCATGGTGCCTGGTGAAGAAGAGAGCTGAAGCAGACTGCTGCTTCTGTATGTGGGTCCACAGTCCGCAGCAGACCACTGGGATCAGTGCCTGCCCCAAGCAGATAAGCTTTCCTTGCAGGCCAAGTGTCACCCATAGTCTGGCATCCTCAAGGACAGCAGCTCACTTCACACTCCTTGTGTCAATTGTGGTATAGCCTGAAGCCTCCAGCCAAACCTGGAATAACTCCAGACTCTTGTTATGAAACTACAAGTCCCCTCATACCAATAGCAACATACAGGCTATTTAACCCAAAGGAAGGACCCTTATTATTTGCTAGACTTGGCATTTTTTCCCCTTCCTGACACTGAGTGCACCTCCTGCTCCTAAGAAAACTTTCTAGGGGTCAGGGAGATGTTGGGACAAAGGCTGGACTTGATGATCCCAGAGGTCTTTTTCAACCTAAATGATTCTATGATTCTAAACTGAACCTTCTATGTTTCATATAAAGCTTTGAAAGGCCTGCCTTCTGCAGGGACTGTCTGACTCCAGAGGACACCCTCAGCTCCAATTTAACCTCCACACTTCTCTGCCACTCACACACCACTTAAGCAGCAGCACACAGCCAGAGACAAAAGACCAACCTTGTGCTGATGGGCACTTTTCCATTCAATCAGAAGCCACAGCACTCATGCCGACAGCTTCACTGCAGCAGTATTTGCCTGGCACTAGATATTAGCATTTGTCTCTTGCTCTGTCAATAGTTGGAAGCAATTATCCTACGTGCTGGTACAGGCCACGCAGTGCCGGGTACACGCTGGGTTCACTTGTCTGGGCAGCAGCACCTGTCAGCCCCCAAGTTCGCTGTGGTCTTGCAGCTCTCACCGTGCCTGCCGGTAACTGCTCGAGATCTCCACCACGGGCATCCTGAGCTGGGGCTCAACTGTGTGTGAGGATGGTGTTTTTGCAAGCATCTTGCCCTGCTTGTGGCTCATAACCTGCCCCCGTTCACCAGCACACAGCCTGATCCTTCCCTCTCGCCTCTTGATGCCTTCAGTATCTATTACCAGAATAGCACTCGATTTGAAGTGACTCTTAATAACCCCCAACAGAGCCAAAAGGGAACTATGGAAGAGTAAGATCAGCAGAAATATCAGCTGAACTTGGGCGTTTCTAATTGACTCAAATTAACTGCACATCATCTCCACCCTCTGGTACCCTGGCTTGGCCCTAACTTGTCTCTTAGAAGCATTATATGTTTCTAAGAAGGGTTTGTTGTGCTTTCCCCCCCCCCACAACTAACCTTCTTTTCATAGCAACAGAGCCACAAGGATTTCAGCATAAAATTCTGTTGCAGTTGCAATGAGAAGACGCCAGCTATGAATGAGCTTTAAATAATAAATGGGAATTATTTTTTCCCCTAGAGAAGCCAAGGCATGAATTTCCCATATCTGTGAAAGCTGAGCAAAAACCCCTGAAAATCAAGAGGAGCTCAGCAGAAAGCAAATGCTTCTAATAGTGGCCAGGAGCAGCAACAGCAGCCCACGCCTCTGCCATGAGCATCCTCCTGGTGGCTGCTGAGAGGGGCTTTCAAGAGAACTGCTGCTGTTGGCTGTGACTGTTGTGCAACCTCCTGCTCACCTGGAACTTGCCTGACTAGCAAAGCCAAAGGCTTGCTTTTACAATGGTGACTCCTGTTGGCCACTCTCTCTCCCTGCTAATCACACTAACACTAAGCATTAGCTGTTTTTTATTTTGTTGTGGTTAGGGCGGCATTAATTGCCTCCCAAATCTCTGTCACTAATTAGTATCAGTGCCCTTACTAAATCAAAACTGGGTGACAAACTGTTTGCACTCTCATTCCAGTCATTTAGCAAACAGTCTCAAGCAAGCTTTCAGTGAGCAGATGCTTTCTCTCATGAATAAAAGGGTGTTCTGACTTCAGATCAGCTCTTTGGAGCTGGCAGGATGCAACAGCGGAAGGGATGCCATGGGCACAGAACGTTATTGCAACTGCAGAACAGCAAATAGATCCTGCTGCCTCATGCATCACCAGGCAAGTTCCCTTGCCGGAAACTTAGTGGCCAAAAAAAGAGCAGACACCGGGAAGGGCTTTTCTGTTTCCTGCTACCAGGTCTAACTGCATTTGAGGAAGTTACATCTGAACTAGGGGGGACTGCTCACAAAGTCACCAGCAATGCTGCTTAAACGTTAGGGCATTACCACAGACTGTCAGCAGTCAGCCTGGCAGGCTGCAAGATCTCGTAAGGCTGTAGCAAAATATAACCTGAAAAATTAATGTAAAAACATCAAAGAAATGCTTTTCTGTAAGATTTTGATACTGGTATGATCAGGGTGGAGAGATGCAGGAAGGCTGCTCCAGAAGGCTCTTGCACCCACAGCAGTGAGAAGACGTCACGTCACGCCAGCAAATGGAGCAGGGCACTGCAGAGAGGAAACTCATGAGCAGCAGCAGCCTGAAGCAATGCCACCATGGGGTTTAAAAACTTAGTAGTTTAAGAAGGTCTTTGCTCTGTAACTAAATAGCTCCTGTAAATAGCTTAAGGGCTTACTTATACACTGTCCCCTCCTGTCAGGCCATTCTGCCAGGCTGCAGAGGAGCCCCAGCCTCAAGGCAGGATGGCTCCCGATCCAAGAGGCCTGCAGAGAGACCCAGCACTGCCCACACACACACACACAGGCTTCCCAGGTAACGCTCATCTCTGAAGTGTTCAGCAAAGCACACACCCACGCTTACTTACAGGTTAAATTAACGTTAATCAGAAATTCAATGGCATCTGAAGGAGCATCAGCAGCACACTGAAATAAAGGGGTTTCTCACCATTTTTAGGCAGACGTTAAAAGGCCCGTTTGTACCACTTGGGTACATTTGTGTGCAGTTACCCATTCACTGATGCAAAGAGTTTTCGGCATGTAGTTCCCACAGCTATCCCCTGAGGCCCAAAAGTATAAAACCCCCATGAATTAGCCTTATGTAAAAGGCCTCTTTTAATTTCAGAAGCTATGTTGTCCCTCAGAAGCCTTCACTCAACAGACTACTACAACATACAAGCCATAAGCAACCTCCTCCCCATCACACCTACATGGGCACATCTGCAGCTATCAGAGATGCCCTCCCTCCTCTGGCCCCAGTTAGAGCCACACCAGCCTACTCGGACTTTCTATAATTGCCAGTATCACCGACTTGGTTGTAATTACTATCATGACAGGCAGCAGCTATGCCTTCTCCTGGCCCCCAGGACAGTAGAGGTCTGCTATCGGTGTCACAGTGCACTGGTGGGAGGAGGACAATCACCCCCTTGCTGCTCTCTTGGTGCTGAGGTGCCACACAGATGGAAATCCGTGTGGCTGAACAGCTAGCACAGAAATGGCCACACAAGCACTGCGTACTTATACCAACCGGGGCTGCTAGCTGGGAGATTCAGGGCGACCTAGCAATCACATACACTTCTGGGAGAGAGCATCCCCCTCACCACCCCTCCAGGACATCACCCAAGCATCTTTCCATCTTCCTCTCCCAAACTGGCAGGAATGAAGCGAGCCCTTTAGCCCCCCAGGATCGACCTGAAAATCGGTGCCCAGGGGAGCCTCACTTTGCCCATCTCCTTCGGATGATACTGCCAAGCTTTCACTTTGTCCCTGACCCGCAGAACTGGTGCTCCCTGGACCTGGCTCTCCAACATCACACTCACAGAAGATATCTCCTGCTTCCCTTCAACTCCCCACCCCCGGCTGGAACACGACACCCCAGAAGGCTTCTGTGTGCTGAAGTCCACTGCGGTGGGGAACCACGTCCACAAGAACCTCATACCCCGCTCCTCCCAGCCAGGGCCAGCGGCTCCGGGGGCACCAGAGCCGGGACCGTGAAGGCTGGGTCGCTCCGGACCGCGCAGCTGCTCCTCCACCCCCCTTCCCAGCACCAACCCCGACCGGGGCCGGACTCAGCGGGAAAGCCCCGCCACCCGCACCACGGCCCCGCCGCCCGCCTGTGAGGGGGCGGAAGGATGAGGTGTCCGGCCCCGGGACCCCTATCCCGGCGGTCACACGACAGCCGGCACAGCCGCCAACCCCAGCAGCCCGCACCCTGCCGGGTCCAGGCCCCGGCCCGGCCCACCTGCAGCCGCTGGAGGTAGGAGGCCGGTGCGTAGCCCGTCTCGCCGGAGCCGGCGCGCGTGACGAGCCACCAGTGCTGGTTGCTGCGCTCCAGCAGCAGGAAGGTCTCGCCGGCGGCGAAGGGCAACGAGTTGGGCTCGGCCGAGCGGAAGCTGTACAGGGCTCGGTACATGGCGGCGATACCGGCACCTCCGACCGCCGCGGCCCGCCTCGGCCCGGCTCGCCACAGCCACGCCCCCGGCGAGGCCACGCC
This sequence comes from Brachypteracias leptosomus, assembly GCA_013401335.1. Classification (NCBI taxonomy): domain Eukaryota; kingdom Metazoa; phylum Chordata; class Aves; order Coraciiformes; family Brachypteraciidae; genus Brachypteracias; species Brachypteracias leptosomus. Next base: position 23,694 of record VYZX01006644.1, read on the forward strand.
CCCTTGCGTCACTGCTGCGCCGCACCCCCGCGGAGCATCGCGCCCTACCGCCCCCTGGCGGCTTGGCGGCGCCACTTCCGCCGCCTCCGGCCGANCTCCCGGGCGCCGCTCGGCAGGGGGCACCAGCGGCCCGCGGAACGGCGCCGGGGCAGCAGCGGCAAAAGCGTGTGCGGGGAGGGGGGGCCAGAGCCTGGGATGGGCCTTCCCGGGATGGACCCCTGGGCCGGACCCCTGGGATGGACCAAGCGCCAAGCTCTGCTCCAAGCCTATGGAGGGCCTTCATCCCAAGTGAGGTCCCTGGGGATGGTCCCTCACCGCTGCAGAGAATGGCCATGTCCTGCTCCCCCCCAGCATGGACATAGGGCACAGACAGAGCAGGTGCCTTGTCCCCCCAACACTGTGCCCCATGGTGAGCACAGTGACCTGGGATGTGGCCATGGGGATGTGGGTGCACTGCCCATCAGGCCAGGAGCTCTCAAAGATGACACACACACCCCAGCCCTGTCCATCTTTATGACTTGACACCTCATTTCAGGAGAACAACCTTTTGGGCCACCACACCCAGCAGCCCAAACCTCCTGCAAATCCCTCCAGACATCAGCAGCTTCCCTCAGGCCCCTGTGCCCTTGCTGAGGGTCCGAGCCCCTCTTGATGCCCTGGTGAGGTGGGTGGCAGCTCTGCAGTGCATTGCCCTCTCCATCTTCCCAGACAGGGCTTTCTCCATGCTGCCCTTAGGACAAGAGCAACGTTCCACCTGGCAAAGCCAGTACTAAGAGCCCAGCACAGGGCTGACAACAGCAAGGGTCAGTGGGGTTTGGTTACAGCACCCCAGTGAGCCTGGTACACATGCTCCTGCAGCTGAGCCCACTGCAGAGACACACACCCCCCTCCCTCCCCTCACTCATACTACCCACTCCTGCCATCCCGCCGGGATGCGGGGAGGGAGGGGATGCAAAGATGGAAGAGTCCACACACTTCTGCTCCCAGGGATGGGAGTTTAACTCATCCAGAAACCACCAACAACCAAATCCAGCCAGCAGTTCTTGCCACAGCCCCCTGCCTGCTCCCAGCACAGCCTCCTGGTTTTCCCAGCACTGCCAGTGAGATAACTCTGGCTGAGCCTGGTGGTGATGGTGGAGGATGGACCAGGTGTGAGTGGTTGCCTAGGCTCCCCTGCTGCCAACAGGTACCAGGAATCACATGGTGTATTGAAGGTGGGCACGTTTGGGACAGAAAGGTGATGGGGCGCTTTGAATGGGAAAGGTGAGATGCAACTGGGACTGAAGCCTTCAGAAGCCTTTCAGGATCTGGGCTTTGTGTCTGGTCATGGTCCTTTCCAGATACCCATCAAGGAACAGTGTGACGGTGGGCAAGGCACAGGCAGCCGGGAGCAGCACTGCAGAGGGCAAACCTTCCTGTGTGGGGGATTATCACTCTTGGTGTTACCTGGGTCCCATGGGGCTGGGATCCCTCCCCACCGCCTGCCCATCCTCTGCCCATGGCACCACAGCCAGCCCCGTTTTTGGCTACAGTGTTTGCCCTGCCTCCGTGGTGCTTGCAGCCGCATCTCCGCTCCAGGTGATCCCTGGCCACTCCCTGGTGTGGGCCCAGCTCCTGTTTGCCCTGGGATAAAGGTGCTTTGTCTCCATGAAGTTGGCAGCACAGGCTGTGCCAGGAGGCAAAGGCAGCCGTGGGGGATGCAAGTACCCACCTCCCACACATGCAGCAGCAGCTCCCCGGCCTCTCCCTCTGCTTGGCACAGCCAGCAGCTGGGAAGGGACCCAGATTTCCTCTGCAAACTCTCCTGTGCCAGAGTATGATGCACTGGGGGCAAGAACCTCCTGCCCAGGATGGATCCTTGCTGCTGAGGAATCGGCTCTGAACTGCAAGCACATGGGGATTTATCTTGAACTGGGAGGGGCAACGAGCAAGGATCCTGCTGTGTCATTTGCAGGTGACTTTTAAAGCCGAACTTGAGACCTCAGATAAAAGCTCTTGCGTCCCTTGGTGATCCCTCAGAGCCGTGGGGACCGGGACCACCACGGGCACTGGAAGGGCTCGGTGTGTGCACGGCTGCCTCTGCCGAGGCACCGGCAGCCCCCACGCACTTGCTTTCCTCCAGGACTGCAGAGGGGAAGCGTTGCACAACAACACTCATATGATTGAAACACAAACTTGCCAGCTCCATGTACACTTACATAATTCTGCACCGCCTGCTTGTCAACACATTGCAAAATAGCAGCGGGATCAATCATTCTACTTTTAGGTATACAAATATTATTGTACTCCTGCTAGCCCTCTCTGGGCAAAAAGTCATATGGGGTGGGAGGTGCTGCTGGGACCCCAAGCCCATGGCTCTGGGGACTATGCTGCCAGTGCATCCCATGGGGACTGAGGATCTCCATGAGCTGGACAGGGAGGCACTGGTACATCTTGTGGGCATGCCCTTATTTCCTGATGTGCTGGCAGCCCTTGCTCCTGAAAAATTTCATTAAAAGGCTGTAGATGGGATCCCTCAACTAATCCAGATGCCTCAAGATGCCCTCATCCTGCCAGCATCAGCCCTGCCATCCCAGGGAGGGGATGGGACCCTGCCGGAGTGACAGGCAGGAAGGGCAGCCCTGTCACACTCCTGCAATCGCATGGCACAACTGGCAGGGTGGGAGCAGCCTCAGCCCCTCTGCAGGCAGTGCCACATGCCCTCACCTGCTTCAGGGACACTGCCAGCAGCTCCCACAGCTCCACTGAATGCTGGTCCAGCCATGTCCTCTTGGGACAGAGGTTTGCAGGTGGGAGAGCTGCCAAGGCTACCATAGACCAGAGGCACCTCCACAGTGGAGCAGGAGGACAAGCCACGCGGGGCATGGGGCTGCGTTCTGCCTGCTTGCCAGGCCAGCCCTGACCATGGCACATATGGCAGCTGGGCACTGCATGGAGCTGAGCGGCTGTGCTGTGGTGGCTGATGCTCAGGACACATGCATGTCCCTGCTCCTGAGCGAGATGTGGAGCTGGGCTGGTACATGGTAGGCAGGGATGGGTTTGGGCGGCTCTGCGCCCCATACATGTGTATGGTCCTGAGCAAGCTGGAGTGGCTGATGGCTGGGAGCATAGCCCTGCACCCAGCCTGCACAGTGCACACACCGGCAGCGCTTATGAGAGATCTCACCCCTCCAACGACATCTTCTCCCTTGCAAGAGAAGCCCCAAAGCCAGCGCTGCCTGACAGCAGCAGGGAAGGGTGTTCTGGCCAGCAGGAGCAAAACCCTGCCACTGCCTCTTGCTGGGACACAGTGCTCCACGCTGAGCCCAAAAACACCAGTGAGGGGCTGCTCTGTCAATGTCCACTCCCCACAGAGCCCAGCGTGTGGAGGAGATGAAGCCATGGGGCCGTGGGTGGCTTTGGGACCCGCTCTGCCCCTCCTACCCATGCGGCTGGGGCGCTCGCAGGGCTCCTTGCGCAACCCATCCTGCACAAAGCCCATAGTGTGGCTGGCAGGGGCCCAGGCCCCTCCTGTGGCCGGGAGGAAGGAGCAGCCAGTTGCTGACAACAGCTGCGCTTCCTGGAAATGAAGAAGACAGAAGGTCGGGAGAGTTGAGGGATGGCGGGGGGGACCAGGGGGATGCTGTGGGAAGGATTGAGGCGCTGCAGGTTTCAAGGCAAGCAGCACACAGCCCAGCCCGCCCTACAGCTTCAGTTGAGGAAAACAAGCTTGTTGGCTTCACATAGCAGCGCCCTGTCTTCATTAAGCTCTGTGCTCATATCCTGACCTGATGAACCCCTTGCTGGTCTGCACACTCTGCCTGGCAGCACAGTCCCTTCCCAACTCTGCAGGCTCCAACACTGTGCTGTGGGAACAGCTGATTCAGGGGAATATTGCTTTCCTGCCATCAGCTCAGCAGCCAGGCTCCTTGTCTCACCTCACCTGTGGTGTAAAACCTGGGTGCAGACAGAATACCTTTGCACAGTGAGAGAAGAGTGAGGGGCACCTGGGGTGAGATGCTTGGGTAGTGAGAGCACAATGCGCAGCACCCTGCCCCAGGCTCCCCACACTGTCCTTCCCATCACAGCACTGCCAGGGCAAAGAAGACACACTCTTTGGTTCATGTCTCTAACAAAGCCAATGCCGCATTGCCCAACATCACCGTCCTTCTCACATCCTTTCCCCATTGTATGTGTCAGCTAGGGAAGAGCTGCAAAGCGAGGGATTGCCTGGGGCACAGCAGCAAAGCCTGGCCCTGCAGGCTGGAGGAGCTCCTCTGCTTCCCTTTCAAAGAGAGATTGAAAAGAACTGGCAGCCTGGCATGGTGACATCAGCCTGCATTGCGTGATGCTGCCTGCCAATGTCACCCTTTGCTGCCCATGCTGTTCATGGGGCAAGGGGACAGAGACTGTGTCCCTGCTTGCACCCCTCACCTGAGGGGGAGCTCTGGGCAGGTGGGTGGGTGCAGCAAGGCCCTGGCAGACAGGTGAGGGATGCCAGGACAGGGATCCCCACTGGAGAAGCATGGTGCTCAACATGGTGGGGTCTGGCTCCAGATACCCTACTGTCATTTGCTCTGTCCTCATGCAGGCAGCTGAGTTGCAGGCTGTGAGCATAGACCAGGCAAGAGGTGGCTGCAGGAAGCCCCAGTCAGCGCAGAAGCCATTCCCAGTCTGCTCTGCCGTGCCCTGCATGGCTCCAGACTGGGGCACTGCTGAAGCTGGCCAAGTGGCAGCACAAAACCCTCAGCACCCTCTGCTGAGGATGGATGCATGCACAGGGTGGATGGACACCTGCCCCAAGCCCCACTATGGCATTGCCATAGAGCTGGCTTAAAACCAGTTTTATAGTGTCCAGTTACACAAACTTGACCCCAGCACCACTAGAAATGGTGAAGGCATGGCTGCTTGGTTACACACAGCACTCACTGTCCCTGGGGCAGTGGGTGCCACAGAGCCATGAGGACACAGGGTCCCTTTTACCCCCCACATAGGAAGACACCGTGTCCCCAGCATGGGCTGGAGCAGCAGGACATGCCCTGTGCCTTGCTGAGGCCCAAGCACTTCGCAGCCCTGGGGCCACAGAGTGAATGGGGCTCAGTGCTCTCCCTTGAGCTGCTGCCCTGCGGGGACGCTGCTGCCTGGCCATGAGGAAATATTTTGTTCTTGCTCCACAAAAGCCATTTGTGTGTTCCTCCCTGTTGGCAGGGACCCAGCTCTGGGGAAGAAACCCAGCAGCTACTCAAAAGGCAGCAGCACAGGATGAGGACAGCATGGGGACAGAGGTGTCCTCTTGTCCAAAGGTCCATGAAGTCCCTTGCCTCTTCTTGCTTCTGCTCTGCCCAGCCCCAATGCCATGGAGGCCATCTACCAAAATGCCCTGGCAGGTCCACAGCCCCTTGCTCAGCCTGCTGCCCCAGTCCTTTGCCATCAAAGCAGAGCTCAATTCACTAGAGAAGCTGGTGCCAGCCTCAGGAATGTGTTCCATCTCTGGCCAGCTGAACCGTGGCAGTTCCCAGCACCCACCCCAATTTTGGGCTAGAAATGAGCTATTTACATAAGGCAAGCCTGGGGCTGGTGTAGCATTGCACAGGGGAGGCTGTGGGGAAGCAGGGCTGTGGGTCCTTGGGGGCCAGGGCCCAGCCAGGCTGGACCATGGGCTGCTGCTCACTCAGGCTTTGCTGGTTGTGAGTGCAGGGTCAGGCCCAACACGCTGCAGCCACCGTGGGCAATGGCCTTGCTGGGGCTGGACTGGCAGGAAAGGGTGGGTCTTCTCCAAGCATCAGGAAGCAGCCAGGGAGGAGACCAGACACAAGGGAGCCACAAGGAACAGGGACATGCGCTCAGCATCATCCTCCACAGAGCAGAGGCTGCAGTCACCGCAGAGCAGGGTGTCCGTGTCAGGGCTCAGTGCTCTCCAGGACAGACCAACAGGGTCCAGCCCAGCTACCCCTTCACAGGGCTCCTGCCAGTACAGCCAGTGCCAGTGGGGAGCTTACTGCACAGGGGGGACCAGAGCTGCAGGGAATGATGATCAGAGCACACACAGTGAGGGCAGGATTTGTCCCTGGAGGGGAAAGCACTTTCTGCAGAGGCAGAAGCATCAGTTCCCATGGCACACATGCCTCAGAGCTTGCTGGAGGTTTTCTCTCACAGGGGCATGGAGGCCAGGGTGCTTTGTCGCCACCCGCTGCCAGACCTGGCTGGGAGGCACATCTACAGAGCATCTGCCTCCAAGATGAGCCGGTGCCACCTTGCCCAGTGCTGATGGAGGAAGAACAGGAACAGAAAAGCCCTCAAGTCTCTTCCCCAGCTCAACTGCTTCTCTCCCATTATTCCATCACTCCATCCTTTGCCATGCCTCGACAGTGGGTGACCCTCAGGCCCCTTGGCAATCACACACGCCCTCCCCAGACACATGATCTGCTCAAGTGCAGGGGTGACAGGTGACATGGCCAGTTGCAGGCAGGGGCCACAGAGCCCCACTCCCATCCCAGTATGTCCCAGGCTGTCAGTTACACAATTGACTTTTCACAAACACAAGGAACTGCTTGAAGGGATTTGTGCAGAACAGCATGGAAGGAAAACAAACCCGCTCTTGAACTTTGCAAGATGTCATTCAGAGGGACTTGCCATCTGGGTCACCCCCTCTTTAACCCCTGAGGACATGGTCTGGGCCAGGATCACTGCAGTTAAGATCAACGTGCATGCGAGGGAGATTTTCCTCCTGACAATTTGTTCTTGCAGCTTTTAAAGCAGCTAATAAAAAAGGTTATCTCTATCCCCGCTCCACCCACCTTGTTGCTGCAAGCCCAGGAAGCTCCCAACCACCTTGTTGTTGCTTTGCAGCACTGGCACAGCCTCCACTAATCCTCAGACAATATTGGCAAAAGGATTTTAGCAGCACAGGCTGGGGCCCGCAGGGGCAGGGCCAGGTTTGCCTTGCTACAGCAGCACCAGTCCCACCTGGGGCTTTGTTATTGTTATATATGCATCCCCAGGTGCTCCAGGTCCAGCTGCTCACACCACATTGGTCTGAGACCAGATCTAGACCAAGCTTACGTTGCTGGCAGCATTAGTGAGAAGGCAGCTCCTTGCCTGCACCCCGGGCCCTGTCTGCAAGCAGCAAAACAAAGGGGACTTGTTCAGGAGGCAGCTTGCATCAGAGCAAATGCGATTGTTCTCATCGGATTTTATGAATTCCCTCCAGAGTTCCTACGTAACACAAGTCCATTAGAGGACTTTATCCCTGCTAATTTCAGACTACAAAGTCAAACCGTGTATCAGATGAGTCTGCACAGGCAGGCTTATTCATATGCAGCACCAGCGATATGCGCCTGCCAAGAGGCTCGTCATCAGCGCATTAGCAGAGGGCACCGCATCCTAGGAGGAGAACGGGAGAAAAAGAAAGCTGGCCTTGCAGCCACAGTCCCTCTTCCAGGCACCCCGACTCACGCTTAGGACACATCTGGGGACAGCAGGCAGGAAGCGCCCCTGGTCACAGCCCAAAGCATTTTGCAATTGAAAGTGTCAAGAATAAATAGCCCCATCCTGCCCCCCCGCAGGCTTTTTCCCAGGCAGCGTCAGGAGCAGCTCATGGGGCCCTCGGCAGCTGCGCCCGGCACCTGAGGCTCAAGGAACGGCCACAAATGGTGAGTTAAGGACGGACAAACCTACCTCATGCCCCACGAGCAGCCCGAAAAGAGCGAGGTGACCACAAGATATGAAAACACCTGTTTGATACCAGTTTGTGCCTGAACCCTATGGAATAAACAAAACAGCAATTCACAAGCTAATGTAAGAGCAAAGGTAAAAATCCACTTCAAAAAGTACGAAAGAGCACAGGACAGCCATCAGAGAGACTTTGATCAGGAGAATTTGATAGCAACAGCCAGGGAATATAAAACTAAAGCTGTAGGGCTACAGCTGATGGAAGAGGGTGACCTTTCTGAAGTTTTACATCTTCATGATGTTCAACAAGGCCAAGTGCGAGGTCCTGCACTTGCGTTGAGGCAATACCAAGCACAAATACAAGCTGGGTGGAGTATGGATTGAGAGCAGCCCTGAGGAGAAAGATTTGGGGGTGTTAGTTGATGAGAAGCTCAACGTGAGCCAGCACTGTGCCAGTGCAGCCCCAAAAGCCAATTATATCCTGGGCTGCATCAAAGGCAGCATGGCCAGCAGGTCAAAGGAGGTGATTCTCCCCATCTGCTCAGCTCTTGCAAGACCCCACCTGCAGTGCTGGGTTCAGCTCTGGAGTCAGGTAGCACATGGACCTGTTGGAGTGGGTCCAGAGGAGGGCCATGAAGATGATCAGTGGGCTGGAACACCTCTCCCATGAAGACAGGTTGAGAGTTGGTGTTGTTCTGCCTGGAGAAGGCTCCATGGAGACCTTATTGTGGTCTTCCAGTGTCTGAAGGGGGCCTACAAAACAGCTGGGGAGGGACTTTTTACAAGTGCTTGTAGAGATAGGACAAGTGGTAACAGGTTCAGACTAGAAGAGAGTAAATTTAAATTAGAAATTAGAGAGTTCTTCATTATGAGACTGGTGAGACACTAGAACAGGTTGCCCAGAGAAGCTGCGGATGCTTCATCCCTGGATGTGTTCAAGATCAGGTTGGATGGGGGTTTCAGCAACCTGGTCTAGGAGGAAGAGGCCCTGCCCATGGCAGGGGGATTGGAACGAGGTATCTTCAGGGTTCCTTCCAACCCAATCCATTTTATGATTCTGTGATTCCACCAGCAGATCCACAGCCTTCCTATCACATCTCCCCTCTCCTCAGCACAACTGCAAGCAGCCAAGGGATGGGCAAGAGACATGATCCCACCCTCACTCACCTCCCTAAACTCCTCATTTCTGCATAAACTTGATGCTTTGTCGTGGGCAACTGTAACAAGCAACAACGCCCCCACCCCCACTTTCCTCAACACTTCCCGTTTTCTTTTGCACTATCATGCTGACTTAAAGGCTTCACAAGGAGGGGAAGTAATTTATCTAAAAATGGTTAAATAAACGTTCCTCTTAGAAGAACCAGTGATTTGGAGCTACTCTGTTATCTTTATTTCAGTTATTCATTGCCCTCTCACTTTCTGACACTTCCTTCCCATGTATGTGTCCCAAGGAATATTTAAGCAGCTTAGGATACCTTTCAGGCTCCACAGCTCTCCACTAGTCGCTGCCATTACACCTAATCCTATAGATTGAAAATGCCAGTAGCTCTCTAGAAATGGGTTACACAGCATGAAATCCTGTTTATAAGATCCTGAAACAGGAAATTGGTTTAGGAAATCGGAGATTTTAAGAGGTAAGTTCTCACTTTTTGGAGCCTGATCATTCTGGCTGGCCAGGACCTTCAGAGGTCTCTCATCCAACCTTCTACCATATGGTCCCTCTGAGCTGTCTTTTCCCCTGCCTATGCAGGCCCTGTTGCCTCAGCCTCTCCTTGAAGAGTAGGTGCTCCAGGCCCTGGCCTACACAATGGCTCTGTTGGACTTGCTCATTGCTCTTGCCAGGAAGCCCACAGGAGATGTGCTACTCCACACATGGTCTCATGATGCAGGTAAGTTGCTTTTGCACTACACCACCAGAAAGATCCAAGCGCCAACTCTTCCTCAGTCACCAGCAACAACAGAAGCATCACTTACAATGAACAAAAAGAATTTTATTGGAACGTATACACACAGGGATAACAGAGGTATCTGAGTAATCAAATATGGAATGTTTAAGAAAGTTAAAATAAATAAGGATACCAAGTTTTGCCAGTGCTAGGTCCAGCACCAATATAAGTAAATGCCCTCTGAACAAGTCTGACTCTGACAGGACCATCCCTGCAGAGCCTGTCAAGATTCCTACCACCAGAAAGTGGCCAATAATTTTGGAATACAAAGAGTCACAATAGTGCTTTCTACTGATGTGCATTCACACTGTTTATTCGCTACTTTCGTCTCTTATTTCTTTAATAATATCTATTAAATTTTGAAGTCCAAAAACATAACCCGTGTCTTGGCCCTCGTGCACCACACTATCTTCTCCATAGTACTTGCAGGTTGTGTGGGCAAAGTCTATCATACGGACATCAACAGTACTAGCAGTTGGCTTGTAAGCATATGCTCCTGCTGACTCATCTGAAGATTCCTCTGAAAGGTCCTCTAAGTCCTCCGGGTCTGAGTCGACAGCAACTTCCTGCCTTTCCTTCCCATCATAAATGATCAGCAAGGAGCTCGAATAGAAGCGGTAAGACTCCTGCTTCTCTAGGACAGACTTGAGTTCAGTCAGTTTTTTAATAACAGATTCAAAGAGTTCCCTGCGCAGGTATTTGCCATTATGAAAAAACTGGTAAAGTGCTTCTTTAAATCCTTGGACTGAGAGTTTTCTTCCATGGTATTTATTCATGAACATTAGTTGGCCAGTGCCTGCCTGGTAGACCTGCATATACAAACACAAGACAAGAGGAAAGGAATTATTAAAACTGCTAGTAAAACTGATTCAAAGCCTTGAAGAAAAAAAAAAGAAAAGAGAAAGACATGCTACAGAAAGCCTCTACAAGATGACACACTGCTCACTTAAAACTGCTCTTGCAGAGTTATAGGAAGTGCCAACAACAGATCCAGTAGCGTCTGTGCCACTCAGAAGCACAGAGAAAATGGAAAATCCCTTTGGTTTAGATTTGAGCTTTTCCACCAGGAATTTAAGAACATGGAGTTTAAGTGAGATTATGAAAGCTGCGGCCAAGATCTCCAAAGTCAAGCTACAACTTGTACCACAGCTCATTACTTCTCTCTGCTCACAGGTATACCCATTGATTCCCAGAATGATGGGCTCTAAGTGACAGCAAACACTCCTATATAAAACTAAGGCATGTCCTTTAATCCTCTGTATTTAAAGAAGTCAGAGGTGCTCCTGCAGGAAGACTGTTTCCTAAAGGAGAGTGGTCTATACACCACACAGCCCAATAACGCCCAAACATTTGAGTTGAGTAAGGACTGCAGGTGCCTCTAAAGTTCCTCCTCTTTCCAGCACAGGCCTATACTGGAAGGTAAACAGCGAACAGGCCCCTGTCAAATCCCAGCACACTGTGGTTAGAAATGCAGCTCCTACACTTTTGTTTCTGCCTCGTGCTTTTCCCTGAAGTTAAACAGTGAGCTGAACATCAAACATGCCAATAACCAATGCTGTGGAACAAGTCCTAACAAACACTGCTGGCATTCCTGGAATCTACTGGATGGGAGTAGAGGCTTTGGAAAAGCCTTAAAAACCAAACAAGTTGTTTCCCATTTGTCACTCTAGGAATGCAGAAACAAGTAAATAAAAAACTCAGGTGAAAGTCCACACAACTCCTTATTTGACCATGAGTCTTATCACATTGCAGACAAGAAGTGGCTTGGTAACTTTGCAACAAGTCTACTTTAAGCACTGAAGTATCTGTGGCTTTCCAAAGTCTCCAAGACAGAGCTGATTGCTTCTTAACACTGTCAAGTTCCCACATGCTTTATCCAAAATGCATGTACTGGCAGACCCCCCCCTTTCAACCATTTCCTACATTATCCTGAAATGTTAACTGAATCAGTAACTTTACTACACTGTTTTGAATTGCTGCTATTGTGCAGGAGACTGTTTTTGTTCTGAGAGAATGCCTCCACTGATGCAGAATGTGCTGCAGGTTACTCCTGCAAGATGCTGCCACCTTCAAGTGACACTCAAAAGCCTCATTCCCCACAGCACCTCAAAGGAGAGCAGCACATGGGATGACTAAATAAGCTAAAACCCCCCACTAACAGAAATGGGTGCAAGCCTGTTGCCCTACACATAATTAGTTTTCCTCTCACCTGCATGCCACAAACTCGGACCCCAATAACAGCTGATGTACTTTGCTGACACTTGCGAATCTGATTAGCCTTCTTCTCTTCTGATGCATCATCTCCATGCTGCCGGGTTCCCATCTTAAGGTCCAACACACACGGTACTTCGTATCGAGACGTTAGGTTTTCCAGCAAAATGAATTCTGATTAGTTAAGGAACAATCCTCACAATGAGGAACACAGGCTTTAAGACCATTATCACATAGTGCCAGTCTTAACTTCAAGCGTACCCAAAACATGCCCAGTATATCTTAGCCTATCAAAAATTAGTTACATAAATATAGCAGAGCAGATATCTAGTTCCAGTTTCACTAGTCTCTAGAGAAGACAAGTTAATTTCCACAGTAAGTGAAAAAAAAAGTAATCAGGGCTGACTTGGAATTTTGAAGTATTTCCTGCCTAGCAAAAGACTTTTTGTGGGAAATTAATATTTTGTGTGCTTCAGTTATCACTGAAAAACAGTGAAGCATTTTCGCACCACCTCTAAAATACATAAGTTTTAAAGTACTTAAAAACATCTGCAGTGGTAGTGTTCCAGAGATATCAAAACCACACTTCTGCTTTGGTAATTCAGTAATCATCTACAGTGAAATGAGGAGGATATCAGCCATGAAATCCCTTCTATTGTTTTGAAGAGTGTATTAAAGATGTTCTAGTAATCTATCAACCAAAACTCCCCACACATGAAGAATGTCCTTTCCTAAGCACACAGATATTAATATCTTTGCAGGATATATCAGTTGCATCCAAGCCTGCATACAGCAAGATCTTTTCTCCACAGAACGCACTGGGGTGGACATGTTTCCCTACAGTTCTACAGCACAGAAACAGTGTGCTTTGGCTTTCATGGATGTAATCACTGGTTTTGTGCCTCTCATGCTACATGACAGTTTATATTCATCTTCTCTTTATCAAAAAGCCTCACTAAAAACAGACTACTAGAAGCAGACAACTCCAGGCATTGGAATACCCTCTGTATTTAGGTTTCTGAAAAGGGGAAGATGATAGTTTAAGACCATCAGCACCAAAAGATTAACTAGAAGTATGACAGAGCTCTTCTCCTTTGAAAGCTTTCATTAGTACACTGTTTTTGTGGGAGATCCCAAACCGTATGCTATAAAACCTGCCACTAACTAATCCACAGTTTGTAGATTTGAATTAAGTTATCTGAATTTCCTAGTCCAGCTACTTTATTACATGCTGGAAAAGCCCATGTACTAGAAAGTGCTGGCAATCCCTTCAAAGTCACCAAATAAATCACAGCTTCACAGAGTCTCTCTGGATTGTAGTTAAGCTCGCCCTGTACTTTTATCTGGCATGTTCAAGAAATAAAAATCAGAGCTCTACTCATTCCATTGTTCTGAGTTATTTTCAGGAAAGGATACTATATTGATTCCTGTGTTTGGCGTTTTCCTTCATCCGCTGTAACTGCTGCTGGTGACATTTCATACTCCAAGGATTATGGTGTTTAAACTGTGAACTGACATTTCCTTTTTTCTCTACAGTATAATATAAGACTTCAGATTTCTTCAACCACTCAAATTCTTCCTCCAATTTGTGACTAGAAAACAGAACAAAGCAAATTAGAGGTCATGTAGAAAAATAAGCTTTTAAAAGGGGTCATTAGCTGATTTGACTTTACAAACTATGTTCACCATCACTAACAGCTAACATAAGCTTTACTTTGCCTTCTGTACAAGCAGACAAATTGCCCACCAGGAATATCAATCCTTTATAAAGCTACTTCCATATTAATATAAACTAGAACATAGCCAAATATGTTACAAAACATGTAGTAATTCTACTTACACATTCTTTACCTGTGAGAGTTACTCCCATAGAAATAAAGCAAAAAGTGGCAATATGCTTTAAGATTTTTCTTTTGCTGAGGTCACTGTTTTCAGCACAATACATTACAGCTCAGTTTACAGTGGGCACAATTAATATAAATGAACGGAAGAAAAATGTCACTAAGAGATAAAGCAGGATTCCTACCAAAAGTAAGTCATATACAGTAACACTGAAATATTTTTTAGTTTGTTTTTTTCTTCCACAACTATTGTGCTTTTGCAGGTGTGTGTGGGGTTTTTTTTTGTTTTTTTTTTCCCCCTCCTTTTTTCCTGCAGAAGATTCAAAAATAACATTGGGAAACCTTTTACAATCGACCACAGGGAAAAAAAAAGCTCAACATGTTACTGAGCTGAGGACATATTAGCTTCACTACTGACCCTGTCTACTCTCAACAAGTCAGGAAAAACAAAAGAAACAAGAGAAGAAAAAGAAAGTTTAAGAGTTCTGAAGAATTCCCTGGATCCCATTTTTACAGAAAAAAAAAAAAGTTATGCTTCAACATTCCACATTCCATTTGCCTCTACACAACTTACCTTTTCATTTTTTCCTCTTTCCTGTGCTGTCGGACCCACTCCTTAGAGATCTTCTCATTTTCTAACAACATTGTCTTTTTGTTAGTCCATCGCAACAGCTTACTTTTGGGTTCACAGTCAGAATTATCTAAGTTTTCTAAGTTATCGTGGTCCCCATTTAATGGATATGCTATTAGACATAAGTTTCCATCTTCATCTTCTTCAAAGCTCACCGACACCACACCTGAAGAGAGAGAGGACACAGACAGTTACGAATTGCAGAAGTGACATGCAAGCCTTTTAGAACGCATGATTTTACACTAAGAATATAGCAACTTTTGTTTGTTCTCTTACCCTGGTCCTTAGTTTCTATCTCGCCACAGGCCAAACCTCATCTGCCAACCTAACAAATATCAAAAGACCTAGACAAAAGTGACACCTCACAAAACACAATTTATCGTATTGACAAGACAATGATACAAAAGGTTCTTCTCTCTCTCTGATGCAGTCAAGTAAGAATCAAATAATAACAGGAGACAATTTCAATTAATAAAAGTTTTTATTAATTTTAAAAACCTGACTGGTCTGACCCTGAGTGAGATGTAAAACATTGTTAAAATCTTGAATTGAAAAGTGACCTGCACAAAAAAAAAACCTCCTCACACAAAAGCTTTAAGTTTTGCATGACAGCAAAGCAAAAAGCACTTATCCAAACAAGATTTGGTTAATAGTTCCCCAAGGGAAAGGAAAGATTTGCAAGTAGAGCAAAACAAGGAAAATGTCATATTACAACAGAAACTAGTTCAAGAGCTTCCATTGAGAATCACCACATTTAATTACACATTTTCTTCTCCTTTTTGGAATATATTTTATTGGTATTGGTTATGCAGCAATCTGTGAAATAAGTAACAAAAATGCAATACAAAACAGATCTGTTTGTGGTACAGAAACATGGCGAACCTTAAAAGCAATTTTTTTTTTCTCATCCTCTCCTCAAGAATCTCCAGAGAACTGTATTGCATTTTAAGAGTCTTAGTGGAGCACTCTGACAGAGATGTGCTCAGTGCTACATTAGCAAGTTTCAGTGGCTAATGAAGAAACCGTAACAATTGTCTGAACTGGTTTTAATTTTTCAGTCCTCTCTCTTTATTCTCAAATCAGTTTGCACAGTTCTTGCAGCCCATCACTAGGCCAGAAGAGAGAGGTCTCGGCGAGGGATCTGCACTTCTGAGCTGGGCAGGCGGCTCCGAGACCTACAGTAGCTGGGGCAGGGAGCGCGGAAGCTCTGACTGACAGTCCTGCTGCCACAAAGGAAAGGACAACAGGAAAAAAGGGGGGAGCCAGCTAGAAAATGGCCTTTGGCTTTATCCTGGAAAAAATAACAGAGACGGACCAAGTGAGGCCCCTTACCCCCTAAATCCCTCCCCACACTCCCCAAAAAGCCATATACACTAGTACAACTGTTCTATTACATTTTCAGAAGTATCATTCAAAGATCACATTTTCTTCCAGTCCAGCAGAACTTGCAGTCAGACATGTCAAAAAGTCTCTGTGAACGTGCAGGGAATATCAACTTTGAAACATCTCCTCTGAAGTCTCCTGCCAGTTTCACAAACAGTATGCAAAACTTCATCACCCTTCAATGTGCTTTAAAAAGCAACTACATTTTTAAAAGTGCTTCAGACACATTTATTAATCACCAGGCAGCAGCTGATGGAATAGCGAAGAGAAAGAAATGTGTTTCTGTTAACTATTGCAATTCTTAGGAGAACTGGAATTTCCACTCCTACATAACATCTGACTCAGCCTCATCATGGCTATTTGATCCTTGCCTACCTAAATGCTATGAATTTTCATTTCCTTAATGGCAGAAACAACACTGGAAATACTCAACAAGACACCTTACTGATATGTATTTATTGCAATCAAAATGAGAGTCAGAGGAGAAGTTCAAAACCAAAAGAGACCACAACTAATCTTACACAAAACACTGTCAACCCATCTTACCAAATCCTTGTAAATAAACAAGTCACAAAAAGAATATTTAGAATCCACAATAAAAAAGCAGCAGAGAATTTACTGAAAGCATTCACAAGCTGTTAGCTACTTACCTGTGCCTAAGGGAGATATATGCAGAGCTGCTCTACTCTAATGCTGTTAGTCAGCCCAAACACCAACTTGGCAAGCATTTCCACCCTGCATCTCCACAGCCTGCCTCAGACAACATCAAAATACATGAAAAGAAAACCCCAAAATCTCTTCCACACAGAAGAGATTTCAGAGAAAACAGACCACAGCACACTTCTATAAACAAAATGAAAAAGCCCAACCCCATTCTAAGTTTTGGTAACTTACCCTCATACTGTGGAGTGAATTTACGCATTTCTGTTGGGAGCGTCTCATAGAACTGGTGTTCCCTCTGAATAAGGGGTTTACAGATGGTCTTGTCATTAAACCGGAGGACACAGGAGTGTCCTCCAACCTGGTGGACAAAAGGCTCGAGCAGGACTCCCTTGGAATAGTGCTCCACTTCCATAGCTCCAAATGCTGGGCTCATCCTTGTAGCACATTAGACAGAAGGCGACAGCAGTGAAAGCAGTTCAGAGCCACAAGCTTCGGAGACCTGAAGGTGTTTATTCCGATTCAAAGTCTGTTAAAACAAAGACAAGAGAGCGCCGGGCCGTCAGTTCTCCCCGCACGCCGAGGCCTGAGTAAGCGAGGCGGAGGGGCGGTGCCGCTCGCAGGCTGGTCGAAGGCTGCTCCGAGCCCGGCCGAGGGGAAGGGAGGGAAACAACCGCCGCTCACCGCACGGACCGCCCGACTGTGGGCCACCGCGCCGCGCGCACAGACAGGCACACCGCGGCTCCTCCCAGCGCCCCCCTCAGCCAATGGGAGCCTGCGCGGGGCGGACAGCGCGCGGGGCGTAAGCCCCGCCCCGCCTAGCTGCGCAAGCGCACGGAGGGCGCCAGCAGCGGGGAGCTGCGGGTCACAGCGCCGGCTGACTTCGGGTTGCGCTTCTTTTTTTTTCTTAATTAAAAAATACTGATTCTAAGTCCCGGCGAGCCCTACTCCAAGTTACGCCTGACGCCCTCCAGCGGCCGTTCAGAGGCAGCCTCACCAGCGCTCCCGACGATCCCCTCGCTGCAGCGCAGCCCGAGAACTTTCCGCCCCAAACCCACGTCCACGTTCCTCCCTCCAGACCAGGGCAGCAACCGCAGAAGCCTGTGACGTCCAGGCCGGGCACTTTTGTTATTCACAAGAACTTGCCAGATATTTAAGACATTTCCTAGATGCTAGCTTTTCAGATGAAAAGCAAGACTAATGAGCCATTTTCCAAGAAGGAATTTTGGCTCATGAGCCATTTTCCAAGAACGGCTTTTTGCACAAGCACAGCAGCAGGAAGGCAGAAGGTTTGGGCCATCTGCACCCAAATAAAAAGCGGCCACAGCCCTGGGACTACATCACTCAGGTCCAGACAGCCTCTAGTATCCTGCTACTTGCGCTTCAATATGCAATCAAAGGAGCTAAGCTAAAATGACTGTCTTGGTCTTTACCTTCCAGTAAATTTTTAAGTCAAGTTGCTCTAATTTTAGACCTGAGCTGTAATGATTAACTTTTTGCAGCTAAAAACAACCTCGTACTTATTTTGTCTGAAGATCATTACATGAACAATAATGCACTTAATTCAAAGAGACTACAAAGTGTTCTAGGTCACAAGTCTATTTTTATTTGTCCTCCTTAGACATTTAACCGCTTTACATTAACTGGAAAAGCAGAGACCCGCAGGCTTACAGCAGCTGCACTAACAGAACAACCCACGCCTACACCCTGCCTGGTACCTAAGGGCATTAACTGAATTAAACAACTAAACTGCTTAAAGAAACAACAGATCGATCAACTGAACACCAGCTCCTGGAATGTTTACCTGCACCTCAGGATAACAGATTGATAGAGTTTTACTCACTACACACCAGTTAGCCCCCCCCTTTCTTTCAAGGGCCTTATTTGATAAAAAGTTAGCTTTAAAACAAAACAAAACACCCAAAACAAATAAAAAACCCACCACACAACAAAGCAATTATTTAATACAGAAAACAAAACTCAAGACCCTCTCTGCAAGAATATGTAAAATTTAATCTGGAATAGTATTTCCCAGAAACACTATCCTTCTGACATTGTTTTAAGATTACAGTAAAATCAGTAAAGTTTCCACCTCTATTTGTACTCCTTTCCTACTATTTTTCATAGTACAGCTACTGTATCCCTAGAAAGGTTTCTCATCTACTTCAACATCAACAACTTGATGACTTGGAGGCCCACAGATAAATCCTCTTGGTTCCACGCAGGGCATAAGTCATTTCCAAAAACCTCTTTAATGACAGCCAGGCTGAGCCTGCTGCAATGCCCAGACAGGTGGAGAGCCGTGTACCTGGCCTGACCTCACACCCCAGACCAGCCAACCCAATCTACACCCACAGCTGCTGCAGTCAGAAGGTGGCACTGTCAGTTCTCTACAGTCACAGCTTTGCTGCATGGCTCCCCACAGAACCACCCACACTGTGTTAGACTTGACCAAGGGTGGCTTACCAGCAGAGGTGTAACATACTCCAACCCTTCACCAAACGTACACTTAGCAAGCCACATCAGTTCCCAAGCGAGCTCTGAGAGTTGCTTCCATTTTCTATTAGAAAAAAATTTAAGCATCAGTCTGTTTTTGTATAACGCACCAGTAATTTTACAAGTCTTAAGAGTTTTCATTAGGATTTCCTAGAGCCAGCAAAGCCTCCAGTCTTCTGAAATTTCCCAGGGAAAGCCAGAAGACTGCCAGCTTTCACTGGGAGGCACAGGTACATATGTACAGGATCCAGTGGTGACAGCTTTACAATGGCACAGCCACTTTTTAACAGCACCACAGTACCTCAGTATGACAAGAGCCACTCTTCCCAAGACAGCATTTCCATTCTGTGACCACTTCCTAATTACCCCTGATGCAGGGACAGAGATTGGCAGTTGCTGTGATTCAGACTGAGAAAGTCTTGCCACATCCCTTAACCTCAAACCCCTAGTTAGGCCTAGTCCTACTGGACAAGGGTTGCATCAGGAGTTCAGCCTAGATGTTTGTGCTATAGAAATGACTCTCTAGCACCTCCAACACTGACAATGCACAACACTTTGTTTACCCAACACATCTTCAGAGACCTCATTAATAGCAGCTCAACTCATTTGCTTTCACATATGGCCAAGTGCTCTGGACAACAGCTGCACACAGTGCATCACACTCACTCAGCAATGGAATTGCCAAGCACAGAACTGTACAGGGCAACTCAGGCTACTTCACTGTTTCCTGGAAAAGTAAGATCTGGCAGCACATCACAAAATGTAACTTCCCATTTGAGGAGTAACAAAAGCAAGTTTTTATAGCTTTGATAATATAAAAAAATCAGTTAAAAAAAAAAGTCAACCCTGCATAAGTATTTTAAGAGAGAAATGTTAGAAACACCTATACATAGTCAAACACAGTGTACCCAGTCTATCCACAAGGCAAATGTGAATCTACCAGAGACAAAGGGGGAAACTCAGGCAAGTGAAGATGAGCTTACTGTGCCTATCTTAGTAATCTCTCCTTCTGTTTTTATCTCTCAAAAACCACAGCTCAACTCCCACATGTTCTGTTTCTACTACGAGATTTACTATGTGTCCCTGCTAAAAAAGCTGTATTAATGCAGCTATGCAATATACACCTGTGTGTCAGGGGACTCCTGAACAGTGTCGGCAAGGAGTTCATGTCGTAAAGCCTTTAACAAAGCTCCTTGTGCAAAGCAATTCACTGCCTTCTTATAAACCTATAATGCAGATATGATTTGAACAGAGCAACAGAGCTCAAGGAGGCAGCAAGCCCACAAAATCTTGACAATAATTTAGACTTTAATGAATCCAGAGGTTTTAGTTTGCACTTTGAACAATTAATATATTTTAGCCTTTCAAGGTAAGAATCACTGTTAACCTAGTAAATTCAGTTTGTTTTCATCCAATAAAGGTCTTCTCACTTGCAAATTATGAGTAAGATCCTAAGTTTTTTTCTGCTGCATGCTTTAACATTATCACTACAAACAATTAGGATTTGTCTGTCATTTTGGCTCTACTTATAATGGGAATCTTGCCACTCAGATTATCAACAGGGCCTGGAGCATAACTGTAATGCCCATCAGATATGCTTTGCACTGTTTCATTTATAAATATCTTACTTCCATAAACAACCTCACAAGTATGTCAAATTGGTTCCTTAGAAATAAGAACTTTGATCTGAGATCAACAGCTTCAAGTGGGACTGATGTGGACCAGCAGAAGCACAATGCAGTTCTTCACAGCTTTCTTCTGATTCTACACCCAGTTTGTTTTCAATGCTCTTTGAGCAAGAAAGAGCACAGAACAGCTGGTTTTAGGCAATATTCCCAGATACCAAATACAGGCTCAATGTACTCTGCCCTTTTCCTCCTACGTGTTTTTAAGTGCCTTTGGCTAAGATCTTTTGTTCAATCGACACATCAGCAAAAAAAAGCAGATGTACTATTCTTCCATGTCAAGCATTAAGAGAAGAATCTGACATAATTTGAAGAAAGCAAATAAAAACTTGCCTAGACACAATAACAATAGTCTGAGCAATGACATTCTTACAGTAAACAGCAAAAGATGTTTAAAGTCCAGGTCTATAAAACAGAAGTGACACGTACAAACATCTTATTCTCATTCACGTGTGACAATGACCATTGAAAGAATACCGCAGTGAGCTCATCTTTTCAGACTTAATCTTGGGTGATGACATTCTTTGGAAGGTATTTCATGTCATTAGAGATTCTCAACTTAGTCCCATACATAATTGCATTAATGAACATATCCTTTGGAGAGCACAGCTCTCAATCAAGCAGCAGCTCTTTCCTTCTTAAGTCTCAAAAATAACACCTCTTCCCAAAACTCTGTAACAGCAGAATTACTGATACAGAGCTACCTTCCTAACCAATCTGTTAAAACTGGGCTTCCTCAAGCACAGACTTCTTACTTCAGGTGGTCAGAATCTGCAGCCCCAAATAGCCACAAATCAGCTTTACAGTGACAGAAATAGCAAGGCAGCAAAGCCTTCTGCTCCTCATTTCACTGGGTAGTGCAAAGAGGCAGATGATAGGGTAGCTACCTGCAGAGCAGAGCTGCTGCAAGGATGCTATAACCTCACTGAACCAGACTAAGCTAAGCTCTTTCCCAAGCTTCCAAGGAAGCAGAGGAATGGCACAGCGAGACAACATGAGAAAAAAAAAAAGACTATCAGTGACTCATTAGAGAAGCCAAAGAGAAAGCCGCTTCAGCTTGAAAAATACTCAGAAAGAAATTAATACCAGCTGAGAAAGCATAGGAAGATGCAAATATCAATGTGGAAAGAGTATGGTATATCAGAGCCCACCACCTGGTTTGTGCACAAAATTGAAAAGGTATTTCAGCTCTAAGTTGGTAAGTCATTACAATGGTCAAAGAGAAGAACACTTCATGACTGAAGTAGAATAAACACATTAAGAACCTACAATACACCTATGGAACTGAAATAGTTACAGGGATTTTACAAGTCCTTCTGTACCAAACTACATGTTCCATTACTAGTATCTTGTTACTTTACAAATAGCAGGGTACATTCCTTGAATCAAAGAACACTAACATGAAGCAGAGGATGCAACATCAGAATATTAAAAACATTAGACATGTTAAACATGCTCAGGCTCAAAATTTTTGTGCAACTTGTGACTCCGTCTGATGAAAACCAATGCCAGTCCTCTACACATAACACTATTTTATTAGCAAATCTGTCCAGTCTAACACGGGGGGGTAAGGAACTGTTTCTAACATTCACTTTAGTTGCTGCTTAGCTCATGAGTTGAAGTCACTCTGGTGGTTCTGCTCAAGAAATTCTTAAGACTACAACGTGGTCTTGAAAAAAGCCTTAAATCCTGCAGGATTATAGGAAGCAAACACTTATTCTAGTAACTAATTTTAAGGAAAAAGTTTATCTTCAGTACAAGAATGCATTGACATTATCAACACTGATGTTTTTTGTTGTTGTAAACAAAAAACCTGTCCCCTAAACAGCAGGTAATGCAAATTTAATACAGCAGACTTAATAACTTTCAATGCCATGGAGGAAAGTAGGGCAGAGCCATAGCACCAAGTCTGGGGGAAAACATCACATAGGTGAACATACCGCTTTTCAGTTTTCCTTAAATTCATTAACAAAATATGACACAAGGTAGCAACATGCTGTAGGTCTTTGCAACACTTTTCTGCAGCAAATCAATCAATGTAATGATCATTAAGTTATTTCCATGTGACTTGTACTCAGAGATGAGTAAGCATGAGCTTTTGTAAAAATACTCAGCAGGAACACTTGCAAATACAAGAGTAAAATACCAAGTCCTTCACACCTACATCCATGTGTGTTGCCTTTCCCAGCAGAAACACTTTTGCTATAGTCTTCACTGGTAAATCATGAGGGGGATAGGAGTCAGGCACTGCAATGAAGAGTTTATCATAACCAGCTACAGATACAAAAAGCCAAAAAAAGGAGAGCAAATTCTTCTTGTTGAATGTACAGTTCTTGGGCTAGATCAATTAAAGAATCCACCTGCTTGTTAAGTGTTGATACCAAGTAATTTTATCTCATTCTTTTTGAACGTCCTTGTTAAATGGCTAGTAACTACAGCACTGCATTGCTGTAGTTCAGAAAAAAAAATGAAGTAACTTCTTCAGATGAAAAGGTAAAAAAAAAAAAAATCCTCGAATTCATTTACTTAAATCACACAAAACAGACTGAATCTAGGAATCCAGAAATCCAGAATTTATACATGAACTCATGTACAAAGTTTCTACAAAACACGTTTGCAAAACCCTTTGGGAATGTGACAGAGCTAACTGGATAGCAGTCTTGGCTCACCAAGGTAAAGAGCTAATCCTATTTTTAACATTAGACTGCAAACAAAAGATTCCCACCAAGAAAGAATGCATTGTTATTATCTGGTGGAAAGGATCTATTCCATAAATTAAAGCAGCAGCCCTTGCTCTCCTCCATACCAGTTATAGGAAGTCCCTATATGTATACATTTTTCCTGCTGTATTATTGCAGGAATTTAACAATAAAATTGAGTAACATCCATTGGCATTAGATCTTAAGAACATACTTGGTTTGTGCCAGAACTCATCTATCACTGGAACATGACAAGCCAAACACAGATGAAATAGCATTTGTTTAAAAAAAAAAAAAGTTCCAGCATTTCTGTAAACATTTAACAGTTTAACACATCTTTAAAGATGCTAAATTATTAAATTCTCTAGGCAGTTTAAAACCACAAACATCCTGAAATGCCCCAGGTTCTTCTGAGGACCTCAGGTCAGCTATGTCCTCCTCTAGATCTTTCTTCCCCTTCATTGAGGGGGAGGACAGTCCAACACTAGCTACAATAGTGAAGGACTCCCAGGTGCAAGAGCATCAGGCCTTTTCTATCTACTAATAATGTTGTCTATAATAACTGAAAGGCAATGCAGAGATGCTGAAAAATGTATAGAAAGATGCACTCTTTCAGCACAAAACCTTTTTTTTAAAACTAGTAACATGTTTATGCTATCTCCTACTCTCTAAACACGGAGTTCTAGATTTGTCTTCCTTTACACATAACCCAAACACAGTAGTTCCTACGAGAAATAAACATTGCCACACAGGTTAAGACATGTATTTACACCTGAAAATTCAACACCACAGCTGCAGAGTCACCTCTTGTAGCAAATAACAAAATTACTTTTGAATACAACTTTAATAGATGAAACTGAATTACAGAACACTAAGCATAACATATTAAGGGAGTAAGCTACAAAAAAAATCTGAAGTCACATTATGTTCTATGTCACTATAGTTCTTCATGCACAATCATCATCCCTATTTTCCTTGAACCAGCTCTACATTTCCAGGAAAAACCCAGCCCCCTGACCTCTTTATCTGGGGAAGCAAGGCAGTCTCCAAGAGCTTCTAGCTCTTTCTTCACAAAAGTCTGTACAGCAGCTGCCGTTTCTTAAACCTCAGTGAGGTTATGTGCTCAGTAAGACTAATATTTCAAGATTCCAAAAAGCAACAGCTTTCAGCCCTCCCTACACCATTTGTAATCTGTGAGCTTGACAACTACAGATGCAAGGCTCTGGAGAAATGCCAGTTTTACCGCTCAAGTAAAGCTATTTTATCTCCCTAGAATGAAAATAAAGCCAAGTTACAGGTTACTAAGCATATTCAGTCAGAAATGAGCATGTAATTCTGACCTATGCAGTTTTTCCAGGGATTGTGTAATTTAAGAACTAGTCTTTTTTGTTTGGTTTTTTTTCAAGTGAAAATGCCATGGAAACTAAGAAACCTGAACCACCAAAACTAAGCTACTTAAACTTCCTATTTAGAAACTGATCCATCTTAAAACAGTATTCTGGCACCAGCAGCTAAAACCACCAGTTGCTATAAAAAGACAATACTGCCCTTTGTAATGGAGAAACCAAAATAGCATTCAGTCTTTAATCTTCTGAAAATATGACAGCAAGAGCTAAATTGTGCTGATTACACACATGAAAGTGTTATTCAAAATACCAAAAACCCCAGAAATTCCAGCATCAAGATTAAAATAAATCCAAGGCTATGCCTTTCTCATTACCATGAATTTAGCAGTCTGGGAACTATATTTCTAGCCACTCAAAAGAACATGGTACCTTTGTGACCAGATCTTGAGTGGTGACCCATTTGCCATAAGTTACTCAAGAGGACAACTGTCAAGTCCTGTTCAAAGGTCACATTCACTTAACTACACAAAGATTTTCTCTGTATTCCTTCAGAAATCCCAAACCCTAATACTTTTTAAACCATAAACACTAGTGGCCCACACAAGACTGTTAAATTTAAGCTTAAATGCTCAAATCCTACAATCCAGTCTAACTCGTTGAGCAAAAAATTTTCAGAGGAGAAGAAAGCAAAGATTATCTATAAACAATTACAGGAAGAAAGGTGCTCAAAATAGTTACATATTTCACGCATCCCATTTATGTGTACATTCATCAAGGTACTTCAAATGAAGTTTTGGGGCATTTTCTACAAAAAAGGAACTAAACTAGCCCAGAAGGAGATTTCAAGCCAGAATTGAAATGTCCATCAACACTTTTAAGTATAATTTTTCAAGTGTAGGTTCTGAGGCGTCACTTTTGATGACCACAAGTTTTTGCTCAAGTTCATGAGATCCATTTAACATATCTTTTAAAATTTTATTTGTTTCAAAACATTTCAAACTACTGCAAACATCTCAAACCAGGAAACACAACCCAGACCTGCATCTTAAAGGAAAGTGATTCAGTGACCCTGTACATCCTCTTTCCCTAAAAAGAGTTAGGAAAATAACTGGGTCCTAAGTCCTTGAACATAGAGCTCCTTCCAAGATGACTGAGCAATTATAGAAATTCAAATCCCAAATCCACAAAAGAATATTTTCACTGAGCTTTCTGCTATACTACAGCAGACTGGACATGAGCAAGTATAGATAGGAGTCTTGCAAGACAGACTATGATGTGGCACAACAAAACCAAGGGGAAAGTTGTGAATGTTCCCCTGGTAAATATAACTCATTTCAAACACAGTTTCTGCCTAGTAAAAGGGACAAGGACCTTTTGTACAAACACACCTGCACAGTACTTTAAAAATGCTTATTTAAAAAAAAATATTTACGTGTTTCATGTTTCATCTTTCAGTGATCTGATAGTACACTATCTGGGGCCAATTACAGGCTCACCATAATAATCACTGTCAAAGAATTAATCCCTTTTAATCTCCTACAGCTTACACATTCAGACAGCAGTACAAAACCACTTGAGAAAAACCTTACTAATTTCAGTAAACTATAAAAGGCAGCTTTCTCAGAAGTTTGGCTGTATTGCTCCCATTCCCCCCAAAGGCTGAAATACATGTAATGATGCAAAAGAGCTGGCTAGTTTTATCAGCCCAGGTAATGGGACAACTGTATTACATCTTATTCCCTTAAATGCATCTGTTCCTTCACAGGAAATTTTTATAGCAGCCAGTGAGTGACTCTACAGCACAAGCAAGCATGGTTTGCACAACTGTCTTCAAAGAGAAGCCATCACGAACCAAAAAAAGGGAAGACTCAGACCAGATGATTGACAAAAACATATTTCCTCTTCAAAACCTGCAGTACAGCACCATGATCCACACTGTACTCATGTTCTAATTCAGTATTTCTAAAAAACAGTACACTGTCAGGAAAAAAAATAAATTCAAGTCAAGCTTAAGGAAAGGTCATTTTATTTCTTGGAAACAACTGTGCATAATGATGTTAAATCATTATTTGCACTATAAAACAAGAAATCACCATTCAACATTTACATTTAAATACATGAAAAGTTTTGTTCAACAGCAACCGGAAGACAGTCCTCCACACCATGCAACTCACTGCAATTCAATCCATTTACCCCTCATCCTTGAGAGGCAACTTATTTCCATGAATTCCAAAATGATTCTCCAAGCCACTTTCTTCCCTCTCCAGCTAGAGCTACACCCTCAAATTTAATAGTCACAGATGTCTCTTCAGACAACTGACCAGTTCTATTAAAACAGACCCATTTTTTTCCAAAGGTAGCTTGAAAAGCTTCCCAGTTAAAAAGCTAGTTGTATCAGTATGACCACATCCACCTATCAATTGAACCTCCTATCTCCAGTTAAAATGAATCAACCTTCTGAAAGATCTGACACTTCAGAGATGAGAAGTTAAATTACTGACATATCACCTTTGTAACAAGGAACTACATTAATGTAATTGATAAAATTGCCATCACCCTCTCCCCACACATCCAAAACACAAGGCAGACAAAATTACTGTTCTTCTGGAAAAACAGACAAAAAAGGAAAAGAGCAAACGTTAAAAGAAAGAGGTCATCGTCAATAAGCGTGAAATTAAGCAGCACCCACAATTCCTGATAAGGTTTCAGGCACCATAGAAAGCTTCTGCATCACAGCACTGCACAGCTATTTGGGTATGCTCAAAGCCTTCCGTGCTTCAAGAAAATCAACATTTTTGCTGTGCTCATTCTAATATAGATTCTGGCAAAAATCCCCCAAAACTTTGCTTCTTCTAAGTGTGATTTTCTGATGAAAAATAGCCTAAATTGTATCTTCTGTCCTTGAGCTTGTTCATTATAAATTTCAAAAACCTGGGGCATTATTAACCAGTTTCAGCAAGTCATCCTTATTTTTTTCAGTTTCTTCCAACATTTTGGTTGTCAAGACAGCAGGACAGAAGACAGTGACCAAGAGAGGCAGTATAGCTGAAAGGCTACTGCATGGACTCAACAGCCCAAACAGAGCAGGTCAGTACTAAGTGCCTGATGAGCATGTACACAGCTCCAAATCAGCCACCACCTATGCTCTCTCTAGCCCAACCACTCATCATGGCATACGCATAGTTCGTCTTCATAAATCTCTTGGTGGTCAAAACCATTTTATAAGCAAGCCTTTCTTTTTCCAGTAGAACAATGCAAAACTGAGCACTAACTGGTTCCAGCTATCTCCGACAACCCTCCATATGCACCAGCAACCCAGAGACAGGGTCAAAGACTGCAGGTTAAGTATCTGATGACTACAGCAGAGTGAAAGAGTACCTTTTGTACCTGTTAGAAAGATTACCATTACCTTCTTGTAACACAGCTCACCTTTCTGAGACACAGTCAGAACTTCACAGACTTAATCCTACACAAGTCAAGAAACTGCAAAAGATTTCAGTGATTATTTCAAGCTCCATAAACCCAATTAAACACAACCAATGTTAGACCTTCCATTATGTCTTCCAGTAGTTTGACTTTGCAGGAGGTGAAATCTCTAGCTATTTATGGGACATGATATTGTGTCATGCAGCTTTTTGTAAAATGGGGAAAGAAAGTATTATTTTGAAACAAAATAGTGATTTTTAAAGGCCCCAAATTAATATTCTAATAAGATATTTGCAACAAAAATCTATAGAAATGCACATCCGCAGTTATATCTTAAAACTCAAAAATGTAGCTTCTTAATATTTGAAAATTACCCCTAAATTGTTTCAAAGATATGACAACCTTGGGCAAGACGGAAAGCCAGATAAAAGAATTAGCGAGAGGAAAAATCCTCTCCCCGCAATGGAAAATTTTCATCTCTTCAAGCAAGGCACAGAGATGCTCAGCCAGACCTGCGTTGCCTGGAGACCAACTGCAGCTTCTTGCCAACAAGGAGGAGCTAAGCATCAGCAAATTCAACAGCTGATAAGTGAATGAACTGAATTAGAGGCAGCAAGTTTTTTCCACACACCAGAGTAAAACCCTGATAGCTTTCAGATAATGGTTCTAGCTCATGATCACTAGATACATAAGAATTATTATGAATGTAAAATGTCTGCCTAATAAAGCTTCAAACTCCATGGTACTTAGCTCTTACCTCCACACTTTTGAGCTACAGCTGAAGCAGTAGAGCACAATCAAGTCAAAATATTTAGTCACAACTCAATTTTTGACCTTTCAATCTTTTGGAATATGTTACTATCCATTTCTGCATTGGTGCAGAAATATTAAGGAAACCAGTGAACTACATCAAAAAGGAAGAAGCTACACCTTGTCTTAGCACTAAAAACCACATCAAACAATGCTTCACTTCAAAACCCTGCCTTTTCCCCCAGCCTCTCCCACATGAAGCTCAGCTCCCTGGGCAGGATAGCATCAGAAGCATTACCGAGGAGACACCTGTATTTCCTATTCCAGATCTGGAACTGCTCCTGACATCAGGCAGACACCAACTCAGCTGCGGGACCTGACCTCCCAGAGAAATACCTCAGCTGTTTCCCAATTTCCAAACACCAATAGATGAGAATCATTGAAAGTAGCTGACATTTAACACCAGTTACTCCAGAATTTCCCCAGACCTCATCTAATTCAGTTCACTGAAAGTATTCAGACAGTAAAGAACTAAATATTTTGAAGTGACTTATATTTTATTTATCCCTTTAGCTACAGTATCCTTGTGGAATCCATGTGGCTAGTGAAGTAGGTCTTCCACCATCAACCTGACATCATATACTTCCCTGCCTTCACCTAGTCCTAAACCAAAAGAGCAGACATTTCTGTTCCTAGGACCACAGCTGACAGACTGAGACACCCTTAGTGCCTCAAGGTTTACACCTTTTAAAAGAAAGGAAGAAAGAAAAAAATCCCTAAAATATCCTCTCACACTCCCCAGCTGATCAAAGAATGATTGAAGTACCACTGCACCAGTGACCTGACTGCAAGCCCGCCCACTGACAGGCAGCAGTTTCTTTCTTTAACATCTTTCCTCGTTCTGTTTTTCAAAACCGCATGCCTGACAAATCTGAAGTCTTCTTTGCAAGCAACTGGGAGGGAAACAACTTTTGAGAACGCAAAGCCCAGCACTCATATGACTGACTGCTACCTAGTTTTTCAGCTCCTTCATAAGATACCATACCACATGGTTATGATGGCTCTGACCAAAGGTGGGCCAGGGCCATCACAACCATGTGGTACAGTACCTCAAGAAGAAACAGTAACATAAAACCTACATTACTTGTATGACCAAGGTACCACAGGCAAGATAAAAGATTATTACTTCAGAAAGGTATAAACAGCAAAGACAGAAATGTTAGGAAAATGTCTTTTCAATTAAATGAATTTATATTAATTTATTAAAGGCTACCTGGCCAAGTTTAAGGTCTGAATTTTTTTTTTACAAGCAAGTACATATGAATGGCTGAAATCCTTTCCTGAATTCCTTCCTGCAACCCTTAACCAGAAAGCACTTCTGATTACTTTTTAAAATAAATTTTCTTGAATTCTGGCAGTTAAATCATTTGGTTCTTCCTCATTTAGTAATATACTTTAACCAAGAAAAAATTATCATAAGAAGCTGGAAGATGCTAAACAAGCCAAATGAAATTAATCAGTCCATTTTAAAAATACACATATTTATGTGTGGATGCACGTATAAATAAACCCAGTTTCTATTCCTTAATGTTATCATAAGTCATGAAAATATGCTAATTTATTTCAACTTAAGGACAACTTTATGTTTTACAAATACCTTTTATTTTATATAGGATATACACACAAAGAAGATAATTCTTAGACATTTAAAAGTCAAAATAACCCTGACCTTGTTATTCTCAAGTGTCAAATTTCAAGTTTGAGCTGTTGTACTCTCACTTCACTGTTACGTGTTGAGTAACAACCAATAACACACCACCTGACTTCAAAGTTAGAACCAACATTAGAATTTTGCTTTAATATTTATTGCTGGAACATTAAAGCTAATTACAGTATTTGACACAGAACTGCATCCTTAGATGTTCACGAATCTAAAAATGCATATGGGCACTGGATGCATTTCTAAAACACCTGAGTGTACAGGGTGCATAAGACACTGTGTAAAAAAAAAAAAGTCAGGCTGGAAGTAGAAGGCAATTAAATTCCAGCATATATCAGGAAAGACATCAATGTTAAACACGCGTACTTTTCACAGTGGAGTTAAGGCCAAGGACATATCAGGGTGTAACTACCAACTGGCTGTTATTCCATCAACACCGATAAGCTTCAACCATAAATGGTTTTGTTTAAGAACCTGAGGGCCCTATGCCATGTTAACAAGGCATTATAAATCTGTGATGCCCAAACCAGCTCGTACCAAGACATCATCCAGTATTTCCGTTTTACACAGAAAAAGGGTATTTGTGAGCAGCACGTCCAATTATGCAACACATCCCGCAGTAACAATCGTCAAACGTGCAACATATCCATCACCCGGGAAAAACGGAAAACCAACGTCTCATGATTCAGGCAGATGAGAACTGCTAAGTAACAGCGAGGGGCCACAGCCACTCTGGGGTTGCCCAGCCACGTAAGACCGCATAACTGCGGCCCCCCTCGGGCTGAGCCAGGCCCGGCGCTGCCGAAAGCCTCCCGCCCTGCTAACCGCCGCCGCCGCCCTGCACAGCCCCGCAAGGGAGGACAAGGCTCGGCAGGAAGCGGGATGAGGTGTACGAATGGGGATGCTCATCGCTGAACGTTGTCATCGATCCCCCTCCACCACCCCGCCAGGATTATGCCATGCCAGAGCCCTGCTCCCACTCCCAGAACCAGGACAGGCACCCCCCCCTTTCTTCCCACGGAGCCCGAGCAGTGCCCCTCCCCTTGCCACCGCCTCACACCTGGGGCTGCCGCCGAGCATCCCCAGCGGGAAGCCGGACAGCCGCTGCCCCCCGCCTCCACCAGGCCAGGCACCGATCTCCCGCGGCGGGCGGGGCTGAGGCCTGCAGAGGCAGGGCCCCGTCGCACTTCACACGCCAGCGGCAACCCCCGGCCACCCCCTCCAGGCCGACCGCCCCAGGGGAAGGCGAGGGGCCGGCAGTGGGCTTGCTAAGAGCCCGCGGCACCGAACGAGCTGACCCAAGGGAACAGCAAGACACACCCGTTACCTGCTTTCAGGCCGGCGGCTTCGCTTCTTTTGTTCCTCAGACGTCAAAATGGCGGCGCTGCGCGGGGCCGGCCTTCCCCCCCAACACCGGCACGCCCCGCCCTCCCCTACTCCTCCCTATTGGCTCTGCCCGCACCGCCGCAGGCTGATTGGTCGGCCGCCCGCGCCGCTGTTGCTAGGGGAGCGGGGGTGGAGGTGCTGCAGGCCTGGGCAGTGCTCGGACTCGCGGGGCTTGTCCGGGCTGAGCGCCCCTTCCGCGCCAGCCACGGGACGTGCGGGTGGCCGCCCTGCTCCGGAGAGTCCCGGCCTGCGAAGCAGGGCGGTGGAGAGAAGCAGCCCCTTCATGGTTCCAAGCCTTGTCAGAGAGCCTGCCTCTGCTTCGCAAGGCAGACACAGAACGTGGCCTCCTCCTGAACGAACGCCTCCACCTGAGCTGGCCCCACTTCGTGCCCTGTCCTGTCTCCAAGCATCGAACCCCAGCCAGGCATCCTCGACCTGGTGCTAGTCCTGTGCAGGGTGGGTTGGGTTTTCCTTCACCCTTAACAATCTTTGGAGTGACACCTCCTTGACTCGCAGGCCGCAGCAGCCATAGGAAGGGTTCTCCTTAACTTTGCCTCAGTGCCCGCTTGAAAATGGTTTTATCTCTGTTTGTATGTAACGTGTCATTAGTTTGGACATGACTGGGGTCTGGCAGCAGGGGCACTTTCACAGCACTCTCCTCACTGAGGAAGCAGAGGAAGAACATCTGTTGAGTCCTTGAAGCAGAAGAGGCTCATAGGGCCGTATGCCTGAGCTCACCCATTAGTTCTGTGTTTCTGTTTCTGTACCACTAAAAATTTCATTCAGGCATATGCACTTGAAAGTTCTGGAGGCTCCCCCTACTCAGCTTTACCCTGAAAAACTTCCCAGTGGCCTAATGTTTTAAATGCCATTGCAATTGTCAGAGTTTGCATTCAAGCCCATGAATATGCCTGTAACAACAGACCTACCATTGCTGTAAGGAAAAAAGACTGAATAATGAGGTTATTGCAGTTTAAATTACTAAGCAACAGTCTCTCTGACAATGAACTTAGTAACACTCTACCATCTATTTAATCACACTAATGAGACAGAACAACTCCACTTAGATACAAATTACTCTGCATTTCATTTAAATAAAGGTCAGAGAGCTAAAAACCGCACAAACCACCACAATTCTGCTGTACAACACACCCAATGAAAGACATCCTTTGTTTCCAGAAGGGACCCAGCTTTTCTGGCCATGGGCTGCTGAGGCAGGGCTGCATGTACAGAGCATCTCACTCAAACCTCTCACCTCCACTCCCTAACTGCCCTCCCCTGCGTGGACCTAGGGCCCCTCTGGCTCTGGAATGGCTCCTTGTCTTAGGGAGGTGAGCATTGGTTCACCAAAGAGGTTCAGAGGATGAGAGATTTCTGATTTCTCCTTATTCTAAAATACAAGCATGCATACAGTCTTGTGTAAGAAACAGTTATACCCCTTGGTTCTCAATGCTTAAAATATGCCTCTCTTGTCCATCAGGCTGACAGTTGAAGTCAAACAGGGCTGCCTGTTGAGAGTTTCCTCATTTATCTGGCTGATGCCATCATGATTACCTTAATTTCAAAATCTATATTCATATGTGTCTCTCACAATTTCAAGCTGTTGAATTCCCTTCACTATTTAAAGATTTTGTTTTAAATCCATGCCTCTTTGGGCTGAAGCTGGTTGTGAGAGAGCAAGTCTGTAATTTACACAAGAGATAAACTGTTATGGCTGGAGATTATCAATGCATGCTACTAGTATTAATCTCCATTTGTAAGTCCAGAGCTAGTCCAGGGGTCACACCTGATTTATATTCCCCAGCCACAGAGAGAGGGGAGCTGAGATGCCATTCCTTTGGACCCCTCGCCAGTGGGTGGCTGTACGATCCCTCCCAAGGCCAGGAATATTCCCACATGCTCATGGCAACACTAGGTTTCCTCAAGCCTAGCTCCTCGCTGTGCTTCTTTCCGTTCCTCTTAATTAACGGGGGAGCAGTTCCAGGCTATGCGAGTCACTCAGCCATCTCCCACCTCCCCCGCCACCAACTTCCCTGGTACAGTTCATGCCTGAATTAAGACGTCAAAGTTGAGCATGGCTTCGCAAGCCTTTAATTCCCCCGCTGCCCTCGCCCTGCACACGTCTCATGGTTAATTCCTAAACTTCCAGCCCCCCATCCCATCAGCTCTAGGATGATCCTCCAGCTATCCATATTCCCACACACACAAGCAAGGCTGATCCTTTGGCTACCTGGCATTCCAGGTGACCCCACACCACTTCTTGAGAACATTTCACCCTAGAAACAGTGTGAAGCTGTTGAATAAAAGACACTTAGCTTTAGGAGTCACTGCAATAGCAACACTCCTCAACCCTTCTCCTCACAGTGTGCATCACAAAGATGATGCAGTGTTTCAGCTGGTGAGGATCTGCTCATGCAGGCCGTCAGAACAGTGCCTGTTTCTCCCACTGCCAAAATCATTCACAAAATGGTCAATAAACATCCCACTTCCACAAATAGCTTCCTCTCCCATATGCACACTATATACATATATATATATATTTCCATATACATTTTTTAAAAGGTGGTGAAAAGTGCCAGACTGACAGTTTAAAGGAACAAGCTCTTCCCATTATTTACAGAACTGGTACAATATAGGAAGCAGCAGAGCAAACTTCTCCCTCTTGGGCTGTGTCAAATCCATGATTCAGAGAAAAACCCTTGAGCATAAAGTTAATGCATATTGATTTTTTTGTCTCCCCTGCTAAGGATCTAGGAATTGTTCCTTTTACAGGGAGCAGAGGACTGTTATGAAGTTCCCTAGTTCAATATTATTCTTGCTGTGATGAGGGTTGCAAAGTTTCATTTATATGAAAACTGAGATCCTGAGTCAAAAAATGTGAACTCCCAAAGATTCAGCCACCCCTCACCAAATCAGCCCAGTTCCAACCCAGTATAGTTTTCTAACTGCGTAGTCCTCACCCACAATCTTAATCCTGTGCTTTGTCTTCATAGTGTGGTCTGTGCCATTTTTACCATGCCTGTGGTACTTCAAATCAATGCACATGGTTCTAGTTATTATTTATTTGCAAAACATTTCACCAGACAACGTGTCTGATTCAGGACTCAAAAAGCCAGGCCACTAAAGGAGGACAGCACCTAATTTAATGAAGTAGCAGGGAAACATCATACTTCAAAGATGTCTTGCACGGAGATAGATTCCATCCCCAGTCCTCTCAGGGTAAAAAATAATAATTATGAGAATAAGGCTGGAAGGAGAAGGATAACAATGGGGTTTTTTTTCATGCAGCAGCAACGCCGTCTGCCTGAGCCCCAGCAGTTCAGCCACCCGCCGGGCAGGCCTGTCCCTTGCCAGGCACTTTCTATTACTCCTGAGCAATTGCGAACTGATGGATGAGTCGCAAAAATAAAACACAACCGGACTTTGTTTACTGGGATGGAAGCTCAGCTCTGGGGTTTCTCAAGAGCTGCAGAGATGGAGAGCTGACAGCTGTTGCTCCGTGAGCCAGCCGCGAGGATCGCAGGTGAAGGATCTGTGCTTCCCTGCGAAAGGCTGCGATTAATGGAAAGGCTTTACTCCACCCCAAGTTCTTTTTAGCTGATCTGATCAGACCCAGGAACCACAAAGAAAAAATATCTGTAACTTATGGCTTAAGGTTTAATTTACTTGCTATGCTTCAGGCAAATGCACGTGATCCAGGGTGCACTGAAAACGGGGACGGTGGCAGTGCCCACCAGGCAGGCTGCTTACCTGCCAGGAAAGGGCTGAATGCCACAGCCCAGCCTCCCTGCCTTGTTGGGTTTCTGCAGGATCCCTGGACTGACTGTGTGTGCCCATGTCCTGCTGCAGCCTGCTCTGCTGCACAAGGAAGACATAGGACAGCAATCAGAAAAGAGGCCAGCAGCAAAGAGCTGCCTCTGGGCCAGCAACACATGCAAACCACTCCTTGGCCCATCCAGGGGGAACTGTCAGTCTCTTCAGAGACACAGTCAGTCTCTTCAGAGACCCACTCTTGGGGTCCTGGGTGAGCCCCCCAGCCCCAGAAAGCCTGCTTTGCCCACTTAGCCATACTAAGCCCTGGAGATGGTGTCCATAGGCTGCTACCAGAGATCCAGCTTGGGCTCCCAATAACAAAACTCCAGTTACTGCTGTGCCCCCTCATTCCACTCCCTTCATCAGTCCCGTCCACTGAGGCTGTAACTCTCCTGCAGGACTCTCTTACCTAGTGAACTGCTGCCATGGCAGAATTCCAGTGTTATTGTAGGTTAAAACAATCACTTGCCAAAGAACACACAAAAAGAACAATACATAGATAGCAAGTGCCCAAAGGTTAGGAGAGGCCATAGGGGTTTTTCCACACAATCTTTTCAAGTTTTCCTGCAGGGCAAGGCAGAGCCTTTAAATGCACAAGCGGGACCCCCGTTCCCAGTGCCAGCTAGCACTGGTGGTACACAGCCGTGGCTGCTCCAGCAGAGTGGCATCCCCAACATGTGGTCCTCCAGTTCTTTTGGGAGAGTGCACTGGGAATCTCTCAGGCTGGTGGAGTGTGTGTTTGGGACAGCTCACAGCCCTACTGCAAACTCTGCAGCCAGAGTGAAAACCCAAATCCATGGGTTAGAGTCAGCCCCTTGCTCCTGTCTTCTGTGCCAGTGCTGCCATGCTCCGTGGGCGAACATCTCAGCTGCAGCTGAAGGAGGAAGGAGCCGGCAGTTTCAATTTCCTCTTGCACTAGTAGGCTGTGGCAGCTCTGTCCCTCAGCCCCAGCTCTCCTGCAGCTTCACTGTCTGATTCTCCTTTTTCTGAGCCTCCCTCAGGCGCTCCTTGGTGAATAAATCCCTCCATTCCTCTCCCCATCCTGCAGGGCCAGGCAGCGGCACAGGGGCCATTCCAGCAGGCTGGAATAATTATCTCTATTTGTGTTATTATTTGTGAAATAATTACGTTTATCATGGTGGTGCTTAGGGCCAGACTCCCATGCTTGGGGTTCTGCTTTCCACTTCAGCCTTTGCCCAGAGAACCTCAGTCTTTGTTGGTGCACCCAGATCTCACTGCAAAGCAGCTCATGTGCTCACCTCGAGGCACTGCTCTCTGCCCTCTATATAGTCAAATTTTCATGGCTTCATCTTCAGCAAAACAACCTCAATGCCCGAGCATGCAAAGAGGAGCACGACTCAGAGTTGAAATTCCTCTGGGAAACATTTTGGGAACTTCCCAAGCCGGGAGATACTGGGATTTGGCTGGCATCCTGTGGTTGCACACCCTGCCACACCTACCTGCCTGGCACTGCGGAAATGTCACTGGCACTGCTCAGCACAGCACAGACTATTTAGGGCAGGGAAAAGCCAGTTCAGATATAAATATAAATAAAAATAAGTCAGCTTGTCCTTCAGCTGCTTTAAACCTGCCACCCCCAGCCTTCATTTTCCGTTTTCACTTCTGCAGCTGCTTTGAACAACCTGGTTTTGCAGAGACACACCACAAATCCTGCTCCCGCTGCATTTCTGTTGGATCAGGGCCAGTCCAAGCAGACCCTTTGGGAAGCGTTTGCAGGCAAGAGAAGGTGAGAAACTTGGCCTCAGCAGCTGCAGACATCCTTCATTAAGTCCATCCAGGTGAAGAACTGGTTACAGAAAACTTCTCGTCCCCATTCAACTAATCCAATGCTTGCAAGACTTTGCACCAGTAGGTCAAAGGAGAAATAAATGCTGGCAAAAATAGCAATTAGGAGGGGACTGTCTGTATTTCACACATCACAGGGCACCTCTTGTGCAGGAAGGAAAGGGCTTGTGACGCCTCACTCCCCACCATCCATCTCGCTGCAGATGGGCCAGACGCCGTCTATGGTACTTGCTCACAGAAATCAAGCTTGGCTCCAGCTTATGATGTTATGGACTCACTGGCAGCTCTGTTCCCTGTCCACCAAGCCTACAGTGACCAAATAACTGCAGACTCATGCTGCAGATGCTCCAGCACTAACCCTCCACTGCAGGAATCAAAGCCTTCCTCCTTTTCCCTTTCACCCTCTGGTCTCTTCCTAGAGGCAGCCCCCATTGCTCTCTCATTTTATCTCCTACGGAGGAGTTTGGATCTGTTTTTCCTCTAATTCCTTCCCCTTTCCTGCTCCTCCTGTTAGCTTTCCTCTGAGCAGCCATCTACCAGTCTGCCCCTTACCCCAGCCACCAGGGAGGAAATGATGCTGTAGAACATACCCCAATGTATCTTTTAGCTTTGCAAATGAGCCTTTTCATCCTACCTTGAAGGGAAAAACTCTTATCAGGTTCACCTAAACAAGGAAGTCCAGCTTACCTCAGAATAAATCCTCTTTAAATCCTCTTTATTAATGGAAGAACAAAATCCTTCCCCTTGATGGAGTTGTCCCCGCTGAGGAGCTGACAGTGCTCATGGAAGGGCCCATGGTACTGTTGGGCAGGCCAGCAATGGCTGCGAGCTCCAGAGCTCCAAGCCCTCTCACAGTCATGGCCATGCAGGGAAGCAAAGCCTTTTGTGATGGACACCATGGAGGAACAGGCTCAGCTATTGTGGATTGCTTAGTTATTCCATGGAGGACTTCCCAAGCTGATCACTCCACTCAATAGCAGATCTATCCTCCACCAAGAAGTGCTCTAATGTGTATGTTCGTCTCTGGGATCTGTGCCTTCCTGCCCCTTGCTGCAGGCTCTCCATCTTTCCCACCACCCAGCTCTAGTTTTACCCACCAGCTCTCCATGGCTGAGGGTGTAAACCAGAAGACCCACATTAAGAGTTGGGAAGGATGGGGACAAGTAGTGCTCTGTCCCAGCTGGGATGCACATGTTCAATCAGGTCTCCAGGGCACAGAGAGCTGGCAGCAGCAAACACTCCTGGCCCATCACCCCTGGAGCACCAGCGCCGTGGGCAATGCCAAGAGGACAGACTGAATCAGCATTGATCGGGAATGTCATTTCTTATGAATTCAAGCCTCCATCTATCACTTCCCTGCAGTTTCTCCTGCTGCTTCAGGGATTCTTCCTTGGGCTATATTTAGTGCCGGGTTACATCACTGCCAATCTCTGCTGCTTTGAAACAGGCACTGGCTGCGAACATCCAGGCATCAGCAACAGCGAGCCGCAGGGCTGTAAGGACAGGAACTTTGTCACTCAGCCAGCAGATGACTGGGCTGCACTTGTGAGCTGCTGGATGGAGCGTGGTTTGGGAGAACACACAAAGAGCATCTTTGTTGTGCTGGTGCCCAACATGGAGGAGGGGACCCTGCCACAAGAGCCCCTGCTTCCCCCGGGACCAGGGATGCTTTCCAGCAGCACTGCCATTGCCTGGCTGTGCAATACCAAGCAAGTTAATTAATCCTCTGTGCTTCTCCTCTTTCCAAAGGAAGTTTATGCTGACCTACTTCTTACAGAAAATTTGCAAAGGGCTTCAATGTCCATGATGAGCAAGCAGCACTGAAAGTGCTAATTATGCTGGCTATTCCCAGTACCCAGACCACTGCAGAGCTGAAACAGCAGCAAGCCAAAGCAGAACATCACAGCTCTGGAGCAAGTAATAGAGAGCGCAACGCCTGCAGGGAGGTCACAATTTCCAGCCTGGCAACCAGCTCTTGTTTTTGGGCAAGAGCAACTCACGTGCTGACCGGCCACATGGAAGTGTGGCTCAGGCGGTGAGATGGCAGAAGCAGCCACGTGCCAAGGAGGAAGGTTCGCCTTGCACCTCTGCAAAGGTGCTGTGCATTGGGCACAGGGGTCCTGGCAGCCCCTAGGTGGAGAGCTGCAGGCAGCTAGCCCAGGGCCAGCGATGCGACAGTGAGGACACGCAGGGATCTCCACAGGGAGCCCTCAATGTGCCTAACATGCTTGTGAGGCTGGAAGTGCTTCACATGCCTCCCCAGGCGTGGTGGCACTGTCACTGTTCATACCAGCACCTCTGGGGCCCTGCAAGGGCTGCCTGAGCTTTAGCTCTCTCCTCTCCACTTCCCTGGTAGCTGGAGCTAGACAAACCTGTGCAGGGGCCATTAGCAGAAATGAGGAAAAGAGGATACAAGCTGTCTGAGCACCCGTCTCCAGCAGCATCCTGGCACCCACAGCCTCTCTCTGCCCTCGCCCTGCATCCATCCCAGCCAGTCAAAATCCCTCTCCCAGAAGACTGCCCAGAACAAGGGCTGGTGGAGCTCTTAAGGAGGAAATTCTGAGTTAAATTCCTTCCTTGCGAGTCATTTGCAGAAAGGAACAGTGTGTGCTCCCAGCACAGAGATGACGTCTTGCTGGCCTCCTGCCACTCCTTGGCTGCCTCCCAGTGAGGCAGCAGAAGGGTTTGGCCGATGGAGAAGGACTGGAAGGTGTATTCACTGTGCCTCTGCCTGGTGCATGGCACAGGGGAAGGGCTGCCAGGGGGTGCATTGCTAGTGACACAGAACAAACACCTCACCAGAAAAGCCCTGCATCCCCTGGAGGGAAGAGGGTGCAGAAGGTCACCAGAGAGCTGCAAAGATCCCCTCCATCCCCAAGGGAAAAGGAGTAATGGAGTTACACTGCAGATTATGCGTGAGCCCAGTGTAAAGCAGTTATTAGTGAGGGCTCAACCACCAAACCCAGGGCTAAGTAGATGGCCCAAAGCTTCATCCGCTGCAATCGGCTGCAGCTGTGTGCAGGCCATGAGACCTGAACTAATTCATCCTCAATTCCTCAGCAGGAATAATGAAACAGTTAAAGCAGCCCAAGGAAGCTGTTCATTTTGTATTTGTATTGAGATGCTTAAAAAAGTAAACACGGCATAAGGCCAAGCCTGCCAGCAGCTGTCACTGACCTCAAAATCAAAGATGTTGTGGGCTGATCCAAAGTAGGACAGCTTGCAAGCAGAGCAGGACAGCAGCAGTGCTAGAGATAGTAGCAAATCGAGCTGTGTCTGGCACAGAGCAAAGGCTGCTGCCCCCTTCCTAGGGCAAACCCGCCCGTGGGGTCACAGAGCTGGTGAAGTTATCTGAAAAAATGCTCCTGATAATTCTCTCTCTCTCTCATCTCAGAGATGAGGCAAACACTGCCCTGATCTGGGCAATCTGTGTAGGGATTATTAAACTAAACCGTATCTGGGCCAAGGTTAATGAAAGAGCCTGCGAAATCCTCCTGGCTGCAGTGTTTTGGTTCCCTCATCAGAGGCAGCTTGGCATGGTGCCGGCCGGAGGCGCGAGGCTGGTGGCAAGTACACGTGCTGGGAGCCACGGGGAGACAACCAGGGCTTGTGCTGGGCTTCCCGGCCTTGCAAAGGCAACAAGAGGCTCACTTCATACTTGCTTGTGAAGCCCACAGAGCACCTCTGCTGATAGCTGACAGGGGTTATTGTCATCTGTTACCACCATCAACCCATGGGTATGCACACGCTTTGTGCTGTGCAGCGGGGGCTGCAGCCCCCTCGGAGCAGCTCCAGCCCTGCCTGCCCTATCTGGGGCTTTCAGGGCAGAGCTTATACCTCCCTGCCACAGCCGATGCCACATGGGAGAATTGCAGCCAGTGGACATTGGAGGCAGAGCTGGACTGCACCCTTGTCATGCGAGTACCCATCTAGGACAGTTCTCCTCACCCACCTGCAGAGAGAGTCCCAAATCCTACATCTCAACTTGGGCAGCTTCAAGGTGGTCTCACTGCTGTGGGCTGTCCCAGGGAAGATGGGAAATATGCTCAGGCTCTTTTCCCCCTTTATTTCAGGTGAATAAAGAAGTTCTTCAAAGTGTAGGTTTGTGGTTCTTCCATTTTCCTGCCTTTCTTATCACTGAGGGCTTTGGAAATGGAGAGCAGGGGGCATCACAGTATAAACTCACATGTCCCTGCCCTAACAGGCTCCTTATCGCTCACTCAAGCAGTTTCCAACATCTCAGCCCTGATATTAAAACCATTAAGTCTCTGGCCATCAATGCAAAGAAAAACTAGAAACCACAGACCAGCAGTAATCAGGGCAATAAAGTTTTCTGCTTCCATCAGCTTGAAGCTGCCCAGATCCTGCTGTCTGAATCTAATGGGAAACCCAATCTCTCCAGTCCCAACTGCTTCCGCAAGGCTCACTCCAGGGTGCTTCCCTTCCAGTGCCAGGTCCTTAATAAATACTGGTTGTTCCCATCACATTTCCCTCATTCTGGTTGGTGACGCCAGCCCTGCTGGCAAGCGATCAATTCCCTATTCACCAAGTCATGCAAATTCATCAAAAATCACCCCAGATCCATGGAGACAGACTCCTCAAAGTATCAGAGGAAGATGAGGGCAGAACTACAGCGGTGGCCCAGGGCCTGGAGGTGCAGCCCCATGCAAGAGACTTGGCACCAGCCATCTGTCCCCATCTTGCATGTCAGGGCCAGGAGGAGCCGCTGAAAACAAGGGAAGCAAAGCCCATACCCTATCTTTTGTCTCTTCAACATCCACATCCACCCTTCAATAAGACCCAATTATCTGTTTACTTAAGAGCAAGAGTAATTAACCGCCCAAATGGTGAGGAAGGAATGCAAGAGTCACAATAGTCCCTATTATGGAGCAGATCCATTAAATGGAGATCATTGTTCTTCCTAGCCTTAAAAACCTGGCAGTGCACCCCAGGACCTTCACCCACTGTAGACTGGCACTGAAAACATGCAGGAAACTGGTATCCCTCAAGGGCAGCACTGGGAAGTGAGGGCAGCCAGGTCCACGCTCTGACAGGAGTGAGGCAAAGCGACCAGCTTGCAAACATTTCTGTGCGACATAGGAAGCACTTGGTGCACAAGGTTTCCCAGGCTGGCAGATCACAGTGCTAACTTGAATGCTGTAAATATTTGACTTTCATTTGCAATTTAACCTTGCCTGCCTTCAACTGAGAGTAATTTCCAAGTAAATGGCTGATTTCATTGCTC
Organism: Brachypteracias leptosomus; assembly: GCA_013401335.1. Taxonomy (NCBI): domain Eukaryota; kingdom Metazoa; phylum Chordata; class Aves; order Coraciiformes; family Brachypteraciidae; genus Brachypteracias; species Brachypteracias leptosomus. The sequence continues at coordinate 66,388 of VYZX01006644.1, forward strand.
CTTGGGGATGGGATTTGTATCACCAGCCCCCAACCCCAAACTCTGCAGAGACCACTACCCCAGCAAACATCCCTGGCACTGCAGGGCTCATGGTTGGGGTCAGCTCAATCTTTGTTTGTTGGGATTTTCAATGTCCGTAACTTCCTAGGGGTGGATCTCGGTGGAGGAGGAGGAGGATGAAGGTTTCCATCAGCCCTGCTGACTCTGACAGCCATACCAGCAGGGCTGTGGGCTTTGCTGGTGCCTTCATCCTGCTTCCCACCTCGTAGTCATGCTGGGGATATTTGTGTCACCAGGCTATGTTTGTGGGACACTGGTTGTGTCACTGAGCTGCATTTCTGGAGGGATGCAATAGCCACCTGTGTTTACTCACTCCCGTCTCATACTGGCAGGCACACAATTACAGCTTTCAGTTTCAGCCTCCCATCTATTTATATCAAATGCCTTTGAGTGATGTGCCACCACTTCCTGGGAGCATTGCTGTGCCAGGCCAGCCTGCCCAGCACCTCCTTGTCAGAGATGGCTGAAGAGTGACTCAATCACAGCCTGAGGGCATCTACACAGGGAATAAAGCCCCTATGATGGTCTCCTGCCATCCCTGGTACACTTACAGGGCTCCGAAGCCTCGCCCAGGAAATATGTCTGATCCTGCTGAGATGCAACTAAAGCGCAGGATGCCAAGTGGCTGCATCATCCCCCGGGACAGGGACCTGCCATATTGCCCAGCCACTCACAGCTACTGTGGGGCAAGCTCACAGCCTGGACGGTTCTGACCCACAGCCCCAGAACAGCGGGAGCTGGTCAGCAAGGCCCTGGCACATGGCAGCAGGTTTTGGGGGTCAGCACTTAGGGCGGGTGAGCAGCAGAAAGGGATGCTGTGAGGAGATTCAGTCAGAGGCACCTACAGAGCAATGGCCATCAGAAATAAAAGAAGGTAGCCCCAGACAAGCACACTCACCCACTCCCCATTCCCACAGCCCTACCGAAGCGTGACGCATCCCTGCCGGCAGGCTGTCCGCTCACGTCATGCCAGGCAAGAAACAGCAATAGCTGGGCACATGTAACCAGGAGTCAACTCTATTTATAGCTCCATATAACAAGATACATCTGAGACAAGATGAAAGGGAAGAAGATGAGTCAGCAGGGTAAACAGGGCTGAACTTTCCCGCTAGCAGGGCAGTTGGTTCATGTAAAGAGACATGTTACAAGGAGAGCCCTCCCCAGCAGCACGAATTCCAGTGGATAAAGGCTGACAGCCATGCCCTACCCAGGACACATCCAGCTTCTGTAGAGGCAACCCCCCATGCACCCCTCAGAAGAGAGGCTGGGGCTGGCAGCCAGGCAGGGGCTGGGCAAACACAGATACTGAGTTAGGGCCCTTTAGTGTCATCCTGCTCATCAGCTCCAGGCTTTCTCCTTCCCAGCAGTGGGGAGTGTCTGGGGACCTTATCAGCCCCTCGCTGGCACTGCCCGAGCTGTCTTGTGCACTCCATGCCATTAAATACAATGGTCCTGTGGGGATTCTCCATGTCCTCACCCAGCCAACGAGGGTTCACACTGGCAGAAGGGACATCTCTGCCCCAAACACAGCATGACCAAGCTTAGCTCCAGAGAAAATCATCCCAGAGCTTGGCAAGTGAACCAGCCCATGTATTCCAATGTGCAAAGGGTTAAGCATTGTCAAGGGTCCCTGTGGTCACAGCCCTGGGAATGACCGGGTCCTCTCCCCAGCTCTTTGGGCAGGCAGTCCCTGCCCAGCCCAGCAGCTCATGCAGCCAGTGGCTCATGTGGGACTATTTTTAGCCTCCTTGCTCAGCCTTTCATTTTAAAGCCACCCACGGGAAACATTTCCATTTTATCATGAAAACAACTCTGCTGCAAAAATAAATTATAAAGACATCAAAGCTCTAAAATAAAGGGGGAAAAGAAAGGCCTCCTTACGCTGGGGAGTGGGGAGAGCAGAGGGGTGGCCTTGCTTCCTCCCAGCAGGTCAGATGGAAAGCAACCTCCTAAAGCTCTTTCAGAACAAAATAACAATGCAGCAAACTAGAAAAGCAAATTAAAGTAAGAGAGGAGAGCTGCAACAGTGAGTGGATGCACTGGCAGTGACACAGCAAGCCCTAATGGGGCAGCTGGCTCTCCTCCATCCAGGCTGGGGTGGGCCTTCCCCAGCCACCTTTGCCATGTTTTCACCAGGTTGCATCCCAGGGAAAACTGAGCTGCACATCACCCCCACTGCAGGTATGGGCTCTGAGTCCCCAACAGCTAAGGAGACTGTGAAACCTCCCCCAGGGCCCTTAGAGGCACCAGCCCTTAGCTCCCTACACCAGGTCGTGAGGAAGCTGCTCTTGTTAATCTGATCCATCCCAGTACTTTTGCTAACCCATGGTATTGGGACCACAATGTTTCTGGGCTGTAAAAATAGCTGTGGGCATGCTGGGAACAGGAATGGGCTGCGGCCAGCATTGCCATCCCACTGTTGGACGAGCTGGCAGCACGTGCTGCCTCCATCACCTGGCAGAACTGGGAACACCCTGAGCATGAGATGGTGCCAAGGTCACCCCAACTTGTATGGTTCCCCACACCTTGAACCATAATGCTGGTGGATGTCCTGGAGACCCTTTGTGCTCCTTCCCCATCACCAAGACCCGAAGGAGAAGCTTCTGCACCACAAGCAGCCATACCAACACAAACCATGCCAAGCAGCAGCACATGCCCATGCCAAGCATGGGGCAGGCAGCAGAGATGCCCTCACTGCCCTCACAACAGCTGCAAGGAGCACAGCCTTTAAATGAGGGTAGGCAGGGCAGGGTGCAAGCTAAGAGCCTGACCTCTGTTTGACATCATGGTGGGTGAAACCCAAACCTCAACCAGTGGTGTCTATTACCTAATTAACAGATTATAATATGCTGGAGGAAATGAACCTTTCCCAGCCCAACGACAAGGACTCTTGCTGGGGGGAGGAGGCAGCTGCCCATGCCCCCACACTAGTATTCCCTGGTGCACACAGCCCAGCTAGGCAGGAGTGTGTTCTGGGCTCAGCTGTGCCAGTTTCAGCCATTCAAAGCCTTCAACCCTCTGCAGAAATTGCAGAGAAATCCAAAGAGGAGCAAGGCACAGGGCAGCTCTTCTCCCCTGCCTGGGCTCCCACAGGGGACACCACCACCCTTGCAGCACCCGGGGTACAGCAGGAGGGACAGCCAAAATTGGCTGTCATCTGCCAGTGTGCTGGGGAGAAGCCACCCCCTGGGCTGGTGACGCACAGAGCAAAACCAAAAGCCTCTTCCCTCTAGCCAGGCACAACTCCTCCCAGCGTGGGGTCCTGCATGCTGGGAGCTGAGCAGGCTGCAGACACCGTTAATTGTGGTTTGCAAGGCGTCCCCCTGTGCTGATGCTGTGGGAGGCAGTTGGTGTCCCGCATGGTGGATGACCCTGACGGATGTGCTGCCACCTCCCCACTGTGCAGCTCAGCAGGGACCAGGCTGTGCTCGCTTCCCTTGGGGAATGACTTGAGTCAAACACTTAATGATTTTCCATGAAAAATCTCTGCACTGACGCTCCCCCTCTGCAGCCATCTGACGTTGGAGCCAGCCAATGGATTCCCTAAGAGACTCACTTGCCCCAGGATCCTCTGTCCCGGGCAGCTGGGCAGGGTTGAGCCACGCCACCCCAGCAGCAGCTCTGCATCACACCAGCTCCCACTCTGGTGGCAGCCCCAGCATGTCCCATAGGATGCATCCCCTTGCCCAAATGTACTCCCTCATGCCCTGAACTGGGGGGGTTTCCTCTCAGGGCCTGTAGGAATTATTGTCTCCCCAGCCACTGCCATCAGCTCTTTGCTGGCCATGGAGCCATGGCAGCTGGTACAAGCCCAGGCATGGCCAGCTGGAGTATCACCGGATGGGATGGGCTGGTTACAACAGCTGAGATGCCCAGGATGCCCACAGCTTTTCCATCCTCCCAAGAGTACACGCTGTCCACCTTTCTGCCAGGTGACACTGGCATGTGACAGAGCTTGCTAAGATGTGCCAGTCACACTGCTCAGGCTGCCTAGCACAAAGAGGGACTGCACCAAGGTCTGGTCCCCCCATCCCAGGGGCTCTTGGGGGCTGCACACCTGGCAAGGACCTCAGGACTCATGCTCTGCAAAACCATTCCCTATGTCTGAGCACCCAGCACAGCCATGTGCCACACTGGGCTCCCCTGGCTCGCCAGCATCTTGGCACACAGGGCCAGGACAGCGGACAGGTCCCCACACAAGGTGCCATATCACTGCCATAGGAGGGTTTTGGATTTAGTGCTGGTGATTTAGATAGGGCTTGTCAGCAGATCGGGTCTGGGGACAGTCCCAGTGACATCAGGTAGGGAATATGCCCCACCAGTAAATATTATCAGTGTTCTCAACCCGAGGGCAGTTACTGGTCAAAGGCAAATGGGTACATGAGAACAATCCGAGGGAGCACCCTGCTCTGATAGGGAACTGCTCCCAGAGCTGGGACACAGCTGAGGATCAGCACTGAAGTGTCCATAAGGTCCCTGGGGTGGCAGGAGGCTCAGCCTCGCTGCTGGCAGGGCAGTGAGAAGTGAGCAGCCAGCACTTGCTGCAAGGAAGAGCCCTGCTTGGAGGCCGGAGCAGCATTTTGTGGGCTCAGCAGTCTTCTGGCCACCCTGACAGCCCAGCAGCCCCCTCTGCCATGTCCCCCCACAGTGCCTTGCCCCTTCCTTGGTACCTGCCTCCAGCTGCAGCATTTTCTTGCTCAGTTATGCCACAACCCAAATTTCAAGAGGCTCTCCGAGACCATAGCCAGCATCCTCCTTTTTACATTTTTTTGGAAGTGTTGCCAATTTACCTGGATGGGAAGGGAATGCTGAATTACCCTGGCTCCCTTCACTAGGGCTTGCACCCTACAACTCCCTGTTCCTGTTAGCAGTTAACTGTACTTGGTGGAAGGTCTCTCCTCAGCTCAATTTTTTTGAATTAAAGAAATACCCTTATGTTATCATTAAGGATGACATCAGCCTACATTTGCCCCAGGTGAGAAAGTCAAGGTATCACGGGTAGCCGTCAGAGCAGTGTGTACGGTTCATCCTTGCAAAACGCCTTGGTCCATGGTGAGGTGGGTGAGGTAATGCTGCGGCTTGGCTGGCACGCCTGCATGGCTCTCCTGGGGCCCTCCCCTTTAAGATCACACTAAAGAGAAACTGCCTTTGGTTTAATCTCCTTGTACTAAACACATTGCTATCTGGTTATTTTGAGAAGCTGGCACGGACAGATGCACATGGGCTTTCTTTGGAGTACAGACCTGTGCCAGCTGCCCCGGGAGCCAGCCAGCCCTGTCATTAGCAGAGGTGCAGATTTTAGGGGTGTGGGTGGCTTTGTTTGCTTTGGATTGTGCACCCGTACTTGTTTTTCTTGGTATTTGCTTCTGCAGCTCCAGCTGGACACATACCTGGGAGTCCATCTCAGGCAGCTACCCCTGCAGCTCTGACCTCCCCAGCACTTCATTCCCCTTTGCTCCAATTTCAGATAATTTTAGGCTTTGCTGGCTAAAAATACTGACAAGCAATTAATCCCTTTCTGCAAGATGGTACTTTCACCACTTCACAGAGAGCAGGTGAGAAGGTGAAGCCAAACCACACCAAGTTACAAAACCCTGAGGGAGTGAGAAGGTGGCCAGCAAGGCAGCACATTTCTGCTTGAAAACGCAGAGCTGAAGTTCACCCCTTCGTGGCAATACATGTCCTCTGTAGCTCAAAACATTTCCACCAGCTGAACCTCTGTCCCTGCACAGCCAAAGCTCAGCTCCACCGTTAATTCAGAAAACTTAGGAGGAAAACAATTTCTAGTGCTGCTGACATGGGGTTTCTGTGGCCCTTCACACTTGGTACCCTGGTGTCCCACCATTGCAGGTCCATTTAGTTCTGCTGACAGTCAGCACTGTGGCTGGGGCCTTGCCCTTGTTTCCCAGGAGGGTGTGGAGGAGAGGCTGGTTGCTGTTATTAAGTGTCTGACCCCATGGGCAACTTTTTAATTGCTTTTGGCCACAGGAAAGCTGCAGTGGGGGCCAGAGCTGAATGAGGCTGAGCCCAACACCCTTTCTATCAGAGTTCCTGCAGCTGCACAGGAGCAGCCCCAGCAAGCCCCCTGGCCCGTTCTGCCCCAGCAGACACAATGGGGTCTCATCCCCTCCGACACACTGTGGAGGGCTTCCTTCTGTGTTTTGGAGCGCTGAGAAGTCCCTCAGGCTCTTGGTGGGGTTGACACTGGGGGTGTTTCCCAGGTACCCCCTTGGCAGCATATGAAAACCTGCTGGAACAGGTTGCCTTTGCAGCCCAGGACAGCTTGTGCTGTTCCCACAGCAGGTACGAATGTCACACACACAGCCCTACTCCTCCCTGCTGCCCAAACACATCACCACACTCACAAAAGCAGCTGGTTTTCTTATCTGGCTCCATATGGTCACACCTCTGCAAACAGCGGGTGCTAGCAGCATGGTGACCACCAGAGGCCTTTCAGTAGCCACACAGTGATGCTCAGCAGCAACTGGAGGTGGCAATTTCTGCCACCTTGCGTGGCAGCACGGGCAGCTGGAGCCACCTCTGCTTCAGCTCAGCCGCCTGCTCTGTGTCACACAGAGGTGTCTGCAGCAGAAACAGTTGAAGGGGATGTCCCACAGCAGCAGCTCCTGGACCACTCTCCATGGCACATCTGCTGCCAGGCCAGGGGTGCCACAACCCCACAGCCTTTGCAAGGGGGTCCCTGCAGGGCATGCCAACCCCTTGTATACAAACAGAAGCAGACACCACCCATGCAAGCACCCCAACCCTGCCCACTCAGGGGCACAGGCTGCCCGTGGCTGCTGGCACAGGGCTGAGCACGGGGTGACATTATCATTTATTGCTGATGCTGGAGTGCAGTGGGTGCACCTCCCTCCCCCCACCCTGGACTTCACCCCACCTTTCCTGCCCTTCCTCAGCTCCTCCAGATCAAGCTGCCCGGCATCCACAGCTCTATTTTAGCACGAGAGACCAGTTGTTTCCCTGTCAGAGGTTCATGTTTTTATTTAACTCCCTTTCAGCTTCCCAGATTAGCATGGACAGGCTCCTGCTCTGTTTGCCTTGGAAGATGTGTTGCCGCAAATTATTTTTGATTCAAGTAAACAAAGCCTCTACTTCTCTTTTTTCCCCCCCACCTTCTCTTTGATGTCAGTGACTAATTTCAGTGTGCACAGAGTGCAAGGGCACTGGCTGGGGCCCAGCATGAGGCATGGGGGACACCGTGGGCTCCCTGCCCTGCCACTGCTGCAAAGCCAGCACAGCCCCATTGCAAAGGGCTGCTTGCGCTCCCAGGCCCCAGAGTGGTCCTAATCTGGGGGCTCGCCCCAGGAGCAGCACCTAGAGCACCGATTTCCAAACCCTCTAGCAGGCAGCATGGTGGCTGGTGCGGTGCCAGGCTCCTCCATCCCTTCTGCCCTGCTGCCACCTGTGCCTGCTCATGCCAGGACAAGGGCCAGGCTCCCCCCTGGCACACTGCAGATCTCTGCATCATTTCATCCACCCAGTGTGTCACCGCAGGGGTTTCCCAGTCCAGAGCAGCTGGGGAAAACTACAGGCAGGCAGGAATGTGACTGCCACCGGGCATCCTCCAGCTCAGCCAGAGGAAACTATGCTTTGGGATCAGTGTGAAACGCCCTGGCTTGATGCTGCTCCCGGGCTACAGGGATGAGAATGGGTGCCCATGCTATGAAGGGACAGCAGCTCATTCCCAGCACATAGGTGCAGTTGTGAAAGCAGGAATTTGTCCCAGTTCACTGCTCCTGGTCGCTGAGCCCAGAGATTAACCAGTGCAGCAATTCTTCCTTACCCTGTGCGGAGCAGCACGGGTTCTCATTCCAGTTCCCACTTCCCAGCAGTTGCTCATCCTCTTTGCTGCCCCACTGCTCTCCCCTCAGAGGAAGGGTTTCTTTTGCTGCTTCCATCCCAAATCTTCCTCTGTGTTTGCAGCAGAGAGGAGGCACACCTCCCTGGGGGGGCCAGCAAGGGGAGAAGCCAAACCTGGGGTGCAGGCATTAAATTAGAGGGTGCCAGCAGCCTGCCCTTGGCCATCATGGGGCACCACAGGGGCTGCAGCACGCCCTGGGTGGCATGGCATGGCATGCCAGCATGGGGTGAGACTGTAGGCAGGGTGAGACCATGTAGGACCTCTGCAGCAGCCCCTTGGGGTAGGGTCCTACAGCCCTAACGGTGCAGGTGTGATGAGCAAGGACGCATCGAGGCAGTGTTTATGCAGTGCTCATCCCAGAGTGTTTTTGGGATCTGTTTTGCAATGGGACAGAACCTCTTCACCCATCAGCATGCGGTTACCTTGGGGGCACAGCTTCCTTCCCAGCACAGCGAGCACCTCGGCCCTGCAGTCCAGCCTGGTACAGAGACTCCCTGCAGCAGAGGCAGCCCCCATGGGGGACAGTGACCCCACTGAGCCTCTGTCCCCTTCAGCCTGACCCCAGAGCCCCCACAGACAGCCCTTCCCAACATCGATCCACCTAGGCACACACAGAGCTATTTATAGCTGGGACTGATGTTGATTTGGATCAAGTGGAAGATAACAAGAATATTTTTAGGTTTATCTCTCGGCCTGTGAATGGAAATAGGCTTTGCTGGCTCAGGCAGGCTCAGTCCAACCTCTTGGGGCATGGCTGAGTGCCGAGACAAGTGACTCTTGTGGTGGGGACAGAAGAGGGATACACCTCAGATGCACTGAGGGCACAGCAGATGCAGTAGAATGAGCCCTGACGCACTGGTCCCCATTGTGCCACATTCATTGGCAGAGCGGCAGCACAAAGAGCTCATGGCTCCAGATTCACAGGTCTCAAAACCTGGAGTCCATTCTGGCTGTGTCCCCTGAGCCTCTTCACCCCTCCCAGCAGGGTGGGCACCCATGAAGACCCCGTCCCTCCCAGCATGGCTGTGCCCTCACCGGGACACGGCACCAATGTTGTGCATCCTTCTGCAGGAAGGAGTTTTCAAACCAAGAGCTCCAGTTTGGCAACATCCGACTGCCAAAACAGTTGCTTTAATTATAAAGTTCTGAGCACTTGTGTTTGCTGTGCCGAGCAGCATCTAAAAATATTGAAAACACGAACTCACCCTGTAATGAGACGTTTAGCAGAGGGAGCCACCACAGAAACCAAACCAGCATTGTCAGAAGGCTTTTCCCATTGGAAAAGGTCACAAAGCTGCCATGCGCTCCTCCAACACACTCCAGTGAAACCACAGATTCCTCATGGCTGCATTTTCCCTTCACTTCAGCTCCCTGCCTGAACCCTGAGGGGACAGGGTCTGGGGAAGGTGTGGGGATGCCCCAGGCTAGGCCAGCTGTGCCCAGACTCATCCCACGGGATCCTACCAGTTGTAACACCATAATATCTTATATTTTCTTTTAGATTTTATATTTATTTTCTGATTATGCAGATGATGGAAGTGGGTCTGACCACCTCCAAGAGGATTACAGCAACAGCCACCTCAGGCAGGCAACTTGTCCCATACACCGCCAGTCTCATGGCCAAGGTGGGGAAAAGCAGTGAGCAGCTGCTAATAAAGTTTCAAAAAGAGAATTTCTGGGTAATTTTAACAGCAAATGGTGCCAACCCGCACAGCCTATGACGGCCAGGTTGCTTTGCAATTGCTCAGACAGCAGATTGTGCTTCAGCTTTTGATTTACAGCACCTCTTATCAAGAAATCTTTCTGTGTTCTTTATAACGGGGGAAAAAAGAGTTGGGAACGTACAAAGGTTTCTGACACTCTTTGAGTCCCTCCCAGCACCACCAGCAAGAGGCTGGCACTTCCCAATGCCACCCATATCCTCATGCTCATCTCCCTAAGGGCTTGCACTCGCCAAAGTGGGGTGATGCTCCCATCCCAGGGGTTGGCTAATGACACTGTGGTGGCTTTGCCCCCTTTCCCAGGGACCCCTTAGTTTCTTGAAGTAATGTGAATGACTCCAGCTGAAGCCACCGGCACCACCAACAACCTTCCCGGTTATAGGAACAACCCACACCCCCAGTGCTGACACACATGGTTTTAAATACACTGTCCTGCTTGGGCATGCTGCCTGCCAGCCCTCAGTGGCCTTCCACACACCAGCCTCCCTCAGTCAGCAGGGTGAGATGTTGGCCTCCCTCCTCTTGTGTCTGGCACAGGATTGCACCCGGGAAAGCTGGAGCTGACCCTGAGCTGCTCGTTTGGCAAGCACCTCGCTCACTCAATTAAAGGCAAACCCATGGAGAGCAGCGTCCCAGGGTTGCAGTGCAGTCAAGTGACAAGTGTTTAGTTTCTAACGTGCCCAGCACGAGGGCACGGTCACCGAGCTCCTGGAGGCCATGGGGATGAGCCTGGAAAAGCAGAGGGATTTTTTGCAGGTGGCTGGTCCCTGCCTCATCTAATCCACCATCTAACCCAACTCTGGACATCTCTCATGAGCTGATGGCCTTTTACTGGTGGGCCACTGACATGGCAGAAGAGCTGGAGGCAGTGAGAGGGGAGTGCTCCTTCCCTGCAGCACCCACCTAAGGCAAAATACCAAGGGGAGTACCTGCCCTGTCCCTCAGCCCCCTGCTGCCAGCCATGTGTGGACTGCTTTTAGCAGCTGGTGTTTATGCTACCAGCTCCCAGTGCACGGCACATGGATATGGAGAGAGGACTGCCCTGCACCACACTGCTGACACAGCATGTTGGGGGACAGCACACATGCCAAAAGCACCATGAGGAGTGGTGCTTCATCCCACAAGGGCCAGGACACTTGTGAGCACCAGGCTCCCACCAGCATTAGCAGCCTTTCCAGGATTTATCTAAACACTACCCATGTCTGGACACCCCCTGAACCACGGATGACATGTGCCAGATGCACACCTTGTGTTCTGGCCCCTACCCTGGTTTTTGCAAATTTTCCCTGCCTTTCCCTGTCACTCATCATGGGCAGCTTTGCCCCATGAAGCCTGATGCACAGGGCAGGCAGCTCTCCTGCCCCCATGCAGGCCCGGGCACATGCTGCCCACAGCCTGGCCACCTGGCACCTCCAGCCACTCTGTACCCTTGAGCCTGCTCCAGGAACCACAAGCAGAAACACAGCAATGTCAGGGATGTACAGCCAAAACACCTGAAATAAAGTAAACATGGGCATTCCTAGAAGACCTCTATGAGAGTACACAGCTCTGGACCTTACTCCTGGCCCCAGCTGCACCCCAGGATCAACCAGGAGAGGACCAAGCTGGAACTGGGGAGCAGAAAAGTGGCAAAGGTCTCAAAGCAGAGAGGAGCTCCCATCTCAGTCCTGTCAGGAGCCCGAAGCCCAGTGGGCAGAGCTAACTTGGGGCCCTGCACACAAGTGGGATGAACTCGGCTGTCCCTTGTTCCTGGCACAAGGTCTGGGGCATGGTGTTGGTACGCGAAGCCCAGGGCCTCCTGTGTGGGCAGGGAATGGATGAGTGGGCTCATACCCTGGGCTGAACCATTACATAAGAGCAAGAACATGTGCGGGCTGCCAGGCAAAACCACAAACAATGTTTGTGCCAGAATGCCAGCTCCAGAGCCAGTGGGACCGGGAAGCCATGCTCAGGACAGGCCAGGGCCAGGCAGGTGAGGGCTGTCAGGGTGGGCACCAGAGACCCTGGGGCAGGACATGGCACTCAGAGAAGGGCAGGCAAGGTTCGTGCCCCCTCTCAGCCTGTGCTATTTAAATCCCTTGCTTGTGAAAGCAAGACTTGAAACAATCAAATAAATATTATCTGGAAACACAAAAGCCCTGACAAGTCTTCCAAAAATTCCCTACGTGGGCTGCGCAGTGGTTGCACAACAGGAAGAGGCTGTTGATCCCATTTGCTCTGTGCCGGCACCGCGTCAGCCTCCACCCAGAGCCGCCTGCTCAGGCTTCAGATGCAGCTAACCCCAAAGGCAGGCAGGGAGGCAGGTAATATTTCCAGGTAGCCAGTGACCAGGCGTGTCTCCATGAGCCAAATATGGGTTAGTAGCTCCCAGGCACTGCAGAGACCTTTGCAGGAGCCCTCCTGGCCATGACGCTCTGGTAGCGTGGATGGGAAGTGCTGGCAGGGGAGTGAGAGGATGCTGCTGCACAGTCTCTCCTGAGCTCTGTGGAATGGGAGGCCTGACATCATTTCTCTAGGGATACAAGGGGCGTGATCCCACATGCATCCCACCCATCTTCTCCAGCTTGGAGAATGGGGTGCATGTGCTGACATGGCCTCTGGCAGTGGTGCCCTGGCCCAGCACCCCCTAGTTTTCTCCTTTATATCCCTCACATCATCCCCACTCTGAGCCAGAGCTCAGAAACAGCCTTCCTGAGCTAGTGACCGCATCCTCAGGAGCAGGGAGAGGTTTGCTTGCAGGCCAAATCAAGGTTCTTGCAAAACAAGTTAATGATTTAAGTTCTTTCAGGGGTAACTTGCCCTTAAACTTCAAAGTCTAGGCATCTTATAGAAGACATAATTTCACCCCAAGAGTACACAGCTCCAGACATGAGACAGGAATGCTGGGCTTTGCCCTTGGAAGGGTGACACACAGGTTGGGGACATATGGAGCACCCAGCTCCCACGAAGAGAGTGGCTAGACCCTGCCTGGGCATCAGCTCAAAGCAAGGAACAGAACCCCAGTGGAGTGCTGAGCTCTGCTGAGTGCAGGTTGGGTTGAGGGTGTAGCATCAAGGCTCCCCTCTGCTCCCCACAGGGTGCTGCAACATCTTCTCATGCTGGTCACTTGCTGCCACCTGGTGCCACCTTGCCACAAGTGCTGGGGATCTGGAGTGTTGAAAGTGGAGGTGAAAAGGATGTCAAGGATGGACGCTTTGTGCCCATTCTCAACACTCATGGCCCCAAGCAGCCCCACTTGTTGTTCAAAGGACAGCCTTCACCTGGTTCTCCAAACAGGCCAGTGACCTCTCTCCTGCCTACAGGGTCAAAGCCAGGACTCCAAATATTTCCCAACCTCCTGGATACCACTGAGGGTTATTTCCCCTAAGGCAGGTGGCTGTTCCAGGCATCAGATCTGGAGGTGGCCCCCATGGTGTCCCAGAACAGCCCCTAGAAACCAGCAGGATGTTAGATAAGAATTATTCATGTTAATCCAAATAAATTTTCTTTTGCGGTATGGTAACAGGCCCCCAAGGTAACGAGAGCAGTAGGGACTGTATTTCTTTAGCAGGGTTTTTGTCAGGCAAGACAACGTCACTCCCACTGGAAAAATAAGGAAACTTAAGATTAACTCAATTTACAAGGTAGCTGCAAAATATGCAGCAAAATTCTTCTCACTCATAACCGACCGTTCCCTGTGGAAGGAGAAGGAGACACATTGTAGCTCACTAATTGAGCTGGAGGACAGGGTGCTTAATGAATACATAGCTGAGACCACCCCAAGGGGCATGCTGGAGAGCTGGGGCAGGATACAAAAAAAGGGGGGCAGGGGGAGTAAGTAAGATGTAATTCTGCAATTCTAATTCCTGTAATGCAGGATTCTGCTCTCAGGTATGAAGGATCAGTGTGCAAAGCAGGCCAGAGAGCAAGACTGAGGGACAGGGTGACTCACAGGCTGAGCAACATCATTTAGGGGGATTGAAGGGAACTGCTGGTGTTATTGTTACCGCTTATTTACTTTAAAACCAGGCTAACCAGGATATTTGCTCTTAACACACTCGTGAAGCAAGACATCCGCTGTTTTTAAGCCAAAGTCTGAGGCCAGAGTTTGCCCAGCTGCCTGCATTAGACCTCCAGGTACAGGAGGAGCAGCTGGCAGAGTCCACAGGTTTTTATTCTAGACAGGGCAAGTCTGCCTCAAGAGGCACTCAAGAGGGTGCTGCAGGGAGTTATGAACATGCTCTCAGCACCCAATGGGGATAGGAGAAGTAATAAACTTAAATTTCAGCAGAGATTCAGGCTGCTTATTAGGACACCCTGCGAGCCCGACAGCTCCCAGGGACCTGTGGTGGGACATCCAAGACCAGTGGGGTCATTTGGGGCTGATGCATGAGGCAATCTATGTGATCTTTCAAGGTTTCTCCCAGATCTATTACTATTATCCTGTGAAATGGCCACAAAGTGGCACAGGCTGCTCATCCAGGGCACAGGCACAGACTCTGACCTGATGCCTGAACTCTCCTGGGTTTCCTCAGTGCTTGGGTGGCGAAGGCAGAGATCAGAGAGAACCTGCATGAAGGCTCACTTGCAGTTGCGCTTGCCTGTGCCTTGCAAGGACTTTGTTTTATCCATCTGAGGAATGAAAGTCACCTGCAGCGAGGTGGTCCAGAGCCCAGGGCAAAGGAACACCCTGCAAACCCAGGGGGAAGCACAAATCCCTGTGTATTACCAGAAACCTGCCAGCTCACCCAATGCTCCTGCCCAGCTTTTCCTGGAATGCAAGAAAGCCAATAAAATCAATAGAGCAGCACACCAGGGCTGGGCGTGGGTCCTGCTCTATGGAGCAAAATGGAGGTTTCCAGGAAAGAGTGGGATTCAGGAAGCTGCATGATGCCACCACCTCTGCTGGGCACCTGGCTTCAGACAACAGCCAGAACTCTTGTCTGAGCACCCTCTTCACAGCTATTTGCTGGGCGTTTAACAAATCAAAATAAAATAAGGCAGTGACCCTGTTGAGATGTTTGAAGACAAAGTTTTTCTGTAAGAAAGGAAAATCAAGGCTCACTGCCTGTGTCCCAGGCTGCGGGCAGGAGGCAGCAGGCAGGCAGCGCTGTCGGGCCGGGAACGGCAGGAGAAGCCACCCAGTGCTACTGGCCCAGGAAAGTGTTCAATGAATGATACCAAACTGCCCTCAAGAGGCTGCTGTTTGGAAAAGGGCCTCCCAGAAGGAAAACCGTCCAACCCCCCCACCAGATCCTATGTTTTCCTTGTGTTTGCCATAAGTCTCAGCTAGAGGGTTCAGGCAGGGGACCCTCACCGTGTCCCAGGGCAGCCGCAGGTGTTACAGGGAACACGTGCCTTTACTGCACCCCAGCTTGTGGGGACATGGGTAGGGGGCTGCAGTGCCACCTCCCACAGTGGGTGAGCACCCCTGGAGTGCTCCCATCCAGGCTTCTGTGGGAAAACATAGTTTGTGTCTAAGAGAATTGTGAAATGGGTTGGTCAGGGGAAGGCTCAGCCAGGTGATGGGCTCTCAAAGTGGGGGACACCCACAGCAGCATCCACACCATGGTACCAGACATGAAATCCCCCCCACAAGGCAGCAGATGCCATTAATCTCCTTTGCTGGAAAAAGGGGAGAAAGATGCTTCTCCTGTGCAGATAAACGTCTGGCTGCAGCTGTGTGGAGCAGAACCCAGCCCAGGTTTTCCTGGGTGCCTGGTTTGAAGGCATCGTATTTTCCCCTTCAGCAGCAGCTGGGTACCTACTGAATGCCCAGGAGCAGCTGCCACCAGCTCTGTCCCTCCTGCTCCCACCAACACAGACCTGGATGCTCAGCAGCAAAAGGAGCTTGCTCAGAGGCATCCACGGGTTTATAAGTGAGCCAGCCCTGCTGGGTTTTGCAACCTGTTTTCAGGATCCAGTGAAGCAAGACCCAGAAGCACCAAGGGCCGACTCCTTACTTCACTTTTATCTGTAAGAGACTCTACCTTCGTGAGCCTTGCCACCCAGCCCAGCCCCAGCACAGGCCTGGTCTATTCACATCATTACAAGGAAAGCTTTTAGTCTCCTTTTTCAGACAAGGGCTGTATCATGGTGCCTGACATTGTACGAACAAAAGACAGCGGCTGGAACTAGTAACTTGTGACACAAACTTTCTTGCAGCAGAGTATTTGCACAACTTTTGTTTGCAAGCCTGTTCTTGATATACTGACTTCTCCACTGTCTTTCATATAGGTTTGCAATATTAAGAGCAGATGTATATGCAGCTAAATATTTACTAATATATTTTCTATTTGTAGTCAAGATTTGCAAGCATATACCACAAATGGATTAATCTATAACACAATTCAAGGAGGATACACAAAATAATTCCACTGACTCAAAAGAGATATGAATTGAGAGCCCAGCGTGCAACAGATGCTGGGCAGATTAACCACTGAACACAGTGTCAGTACAAGACTCACTGTATAGAAGATTGAACCCTAATTTTGACTGATTACATCCATCATTCTTAAGTTACAAGTATTAAGCAATGCACTTGCTTGCAAAAATACTTATTGGCACTGAGGCCAAAAAGCAGAAAACTGGATTAGGAGATGCAGGTCTACAAAAGACTTTGGGTCAAATTCCTTAGCTGTGGGAAAGTGTCCTGGATTATTACAAAAATATTTGGAATCCAATGCAGCTCCTCCCTCCTATCATACCAGGATGCTCAGGCTATGTACAGGCTCCCAGTAACCAGGCACACTGTGACTGGGATCCACCAGTTTCCTCGTAGTTCCCTCAGCTCTGCCCACAGGACACCCAAGCCCAGTGGGAGGAGCAGGAGCCTCTCCCCCTTCCCAAGCCCACAGCCCGGGAGCACAGCCTTACCTGGGGGGTGGCCAAGGCTCACCAGGGCTCAGCACCAAGGAGGCAGGAGCCAATAACACGGGAACAGCCCTTGTGTGGCTTGGGGCTTCTCTGGCTGCTAGCAAGAAGTGCGGGTTAGTGGGAATAGTAACGGTGTTATTACTTTCAGGTGTGTTTCCAGGCACAGGCAGCTTCCCTCCCTGCCTCTCCTCAGTGGGCTCAGCTGCTGCTATGAGGCTGGAACAAGCAACAGCTGCCCTTGACTGCACAGCTGGAGTGAGCTGTGAGTCAGCATCCAGACCCCCCCCTCCCCCCAGACTGATCTGGGGATTTTTATTACTGAACCATGACTCAACACATGATGCAACTGCCCTGAGTCGCCCCAGCCCCCGTGCTGCAGTAATTCATATTCCTGCAGCCGTCACCTCGACTCCTGCATTACTGTAGCAGCGGGGCCAGGGTGCCATGGCAGGGCCTGGGCAGGGGGATAAGGTGTCAGGAGGATGCTCCCCAGCCTTCCCTGAAGCTCCTGTCACCCAAAGCAGCTTCTGGGCCTTGACAGCCTCCTGGAGAAAGGAGAAATGCAAAAACTTCTGCCTGGATAGTGAAGTCATGCTATTCATAGCACACTGTATGAATTCAGTAAGACTTGCAGTTACAGATGAAATTGGTATTTAACACACTTTCAAGTGTTTAAGAGGAATCTTGGCACTTAAAGCCTAACTCCCCTGCCCCTTGAGGTTTTATTTTGCATCCTGAGTGTTTAGGGACACTTCCTTTTAATAAAAAGCAAAAAGCAATATTTGTATTGTCTTTGAAGAAATGAGACTCAAGCCTGCCTGGTCTCACCATCTCTCTGACACTGTCAAATATTCCTCAAGGCAAAATGCATGTCTCTCAGAAATGGGAAAAGGAAAGAAGAAGCAGAGCAAGTTCCCTGTGCCATGCATCATCCCATACCACAGCCCCCTTCTTTCTCAAAGGAAAAAAATAATAATTGCACAGCAGACTCTTTAAATCACTAGATTTTAATAGTCATATAAATCCTTTGCATACAGCAATCTGTGACATATGAGAAACCATATAGATACCCCACGATTTTTTCTAGCTTTACCACATAAAACTATCCGCAATTTTTATTTTTTTTCCAAATCAACTCCTGTGGTAGGAACAATCACCAAGCAATTAACAGCAAATTTCTGATTTTCTAAAAGAACAATGTTTCTTCTCTTAAAAAGAGCAGAGAAGCTGACAGGGGATTTCAGATATCTGTACACATAGGGGTACCTTGGAAAGACAGTGAGAAGGTGGCTGTCAGCACCACAAGCCTGCGCACCCTGTCTGCGGGGGGCTCTAGGAGCACTCAGCATCATCCCTTGGGGAGGGCTGGGGGTGATTGAGGGGTGACAACCCTCTGCTGCTCTGCCTTCGAGAGGACCATGCACCGCCTTGCCTCCAGCAGCCGTGGGTCCTGCTGAGACCAAGACCAGCCCCCTGGGACACATGGTGAGGGACTGTGTCTGCGAGGCACAGGATCTGTCCCTGTACATCACCTTGCAGGCTGCAAAGAGTAGCTTGTCTGCATTGTGTGTTTCTATCTATAATTTCACTTGGTCAGGAGTTACAATCATCAAGAGGACACACAAGCACACGATACCTTTCCACACCACCACCCAGCACCTTGCAGGCAAGCTGTCCCCATCCTCGCCACCCAGCCAGCCCAGGAGCCCGCACCCCCACGCTATTCACATACACAGCCCGCTCCCACCCCTCACACCTGGTCCAGTGACATTGGCATTCACAGAATTCACGGAATTCATTAAGAAAATCGTTATTTACATCAATGTTTTCAGCAGCATATGTGGTAGAAGAGCTGAGACATGAGTTCGCCCGAGTTTGCTGACTCGCACCATGCCCACGGGTTTATTGCTGACTCAGGCTCAGGGACCGTATCGCCCTGGGTGGTTTCCATCCCTCCGTTTCACACAACGGTGGCGAAGCTGCTGTCTGCACCCCGAGTTTTCACTTACTCTGTCTACCCTCGGGGGAACCACCCCCTGGGCAAGGCAGGCTGTGCGCGCACACCATGCCCCCGCCAACGTTAAGGCATCACATATACGCAGGAGCTGTTTGGGGATTTAAAAAAAACCCACTCAAAGTGTAAACATTTTTGCACATACAGTCATTGGACTTCCACGCATGAAGTTTTCTGTTGTTTTCTGCATAAATCACGAGTTAAGGAGCTACACAAAGAGCACTCGAGCAGACACCTGGAGCACTGGGGTTCTCTTACAGCACGGCAGCATGCAACGCGACGGACTCTAAGTAGTACAAATATTGTAAGACTCAGTCCAGGATGCTTCCTCCTTCCTACGTTTCTTATATAGTTTAGGTAAATGTCATTAACCACTACTTGCCGGTAACTCAGGTAAGATGAGCGGCTGCCTAAGGAGTTTCAGGACACAGCATGGCTAGAGCTTGGTGATTTCAGCTCAGTCCTACTTTATCTCTAAGTAGAAAAGGGAGAGATTCTGGTTCCATTCCTGTATCTACGGAGGTTGCTCAATGGCCCCTAGGTTGCTGTGCCGGTGGTGCTATAGATTTAGGTATCAGTGATTCTGCCTTCCTCAGGGACTTTGGCACATTCACCTCGATTCATACAAGATCCCTGAGAACTTATCAAAGCTGCAGTACTTTACAATTTAAAAGACCCGGTATGGGCACTCGGCTCCCTGCCATGTTCAAGCCTGCTTCTTGTTGTTGTCCATGCTGTGCAGTAGTGCCAGGAACTCCAGAATGAGGTTGGCTGTCTTGCGGGGTCGCTCCACCACCACCGAGTGCCCGCAGTTCTCCAGGATGTACACGTGGCAGTCCGGGATGGCGCTTGCTAAAACACTGGCGCCAGAAACATCCAGGACCTGGATGGCAGGGGAAAAAACAGTCACTTCCACAAGCAGAGCTAGTTTTTGCTGGACACTATAGAAACTCCACTGGAGCTGCCTTTCAAATCCAAGTGAGATGCCCTTGTGATGCCAGCCCCATCCCATGGTACCCATGCCTGGGGATGGGACAGGGAGGCTGCACGGTGTCAGCTTCAGCACATGGCAGGGAACTCTCTTGGCTGCTGGGTCATTGCAAGCAAATACTTGCACCCTTCCATGTACAGAGCCCTTTGCACACCTGCAGCTTGCCTCCTTCCCCTCCCACTCCTCCCTCTGTACCCAGCCCTATGAAGCCCCATGCCTCTGCCTCACAGCCTGCCCATGAACAGCACATCTCTCCCCAGTTGACAGGACAATGCTCTTTGCTGGCACTTTATTCTTCTTCCCACTGGCACCTGCCCCTCTGACCCTCCCCAGCCCTGGCTCTGGCCTCTCCTCCCTCCAGCCCCATGCTGGCTGGCAGCTTTCTGCTCATCACCCCACTGAGCCCCTGTGTCCAAACCCACCAGGAATCAGGACATACGTGTGCCAGCTCACCACAGCACACAGCTCAGCAGCACAGCCCTGGCCATTCCCCCATGGGTGGACATGGGCAGAGATGGAGATGTGGAGGTAGAGGGGGTCACGTACCTGGTCCTGCTTTCCCCAGATGACCTGTGTTGGTGCTTTGATCTTGCCCATGTTCTCATGGAGTGAGTGCCTGGACTTTTCATCGACGATTTCTAAAAACACTAGTGGGGGCAAAAGGAGAGTCAGTCCTACAAGGAGGATGCTTTGTCTTCCCTTCTTGCAGGGGTCCCTGCCAGCCAGCCCTGCCAGGGGTGGTGGAGAGAGCCTCGACAGAGCTACTAGTGACCAAGGTGCATCCCCAAATCTATGTTCAATTTCAGATCACTCACTACAAGAAAGACACTGAGGTGCTGGAGCATGTCCAAAGAAGGGCAATGAAGCTGGTGAAGGATCTAGAGCACAAGTCTTATGAGGAGCAGCTGAGGGAACTGGGATTGTTTAGCCTGGGGAAAAGAAGGTTCAGGGGAGACCTTCTCATTCTCTGTAACTACCTGAAAGGGAATTGTATTGAGGTGGGGGTCAGTCTCTTCTCCCAAGTCACAAGAGACAGGACAAGAGCAAATGGCCTCAAGTTGCACCTGGGGAGTTTAGGTTGGAATTAGGAAAAATTTCTTCACCCAAAGGGTTGTCAAGCCCTGCAACGGGCTGCCCAGGGAGGTGGTTAAGTCACCATCCCTTGAGGTATTTAAAAGATGTGGTGCTTAGGGACATGTTTAGTGGTGGACCCAGCTGAGTTAGGTTAACAGTAGGGCTTGATGATCTCAAAGGTCTTTTCCAACCTAAGCAATTCTATGATTCTATGATGTTACCCACTCCCACCCTCAGCAAGGCAACAGCAAGGTGCAGGGGACAGATGGCAACAGGGGACACAGGGAAGGGGAGAGCCCATCCCCAAGCCCCAGGGGCCTGGCTGGAAATCCTGGCCAGAGGAGCTGCGCCGGACACTTACATTTCCGGTAGAAATCGTTGTGTGGGATGCGGACATCGACGAGACCCTGAAGGATCTGCAGGGGGAGCAGAGGAAAGCTGCTGGGGGTACCCACACCCCATCCCAGGCTAAGCACACCCGCGAGCGTGGCAGGCAGCTGGGAGCCCCTGATACCCGACATGCCTGGCATAGCCTGGCCCCAGTGCGAGCTCCTTCCCAAGCATGTCTGGCTGTTGCAACCATGCTTAAGTAATATGTATTTCAGTGACAAGTATTTTTGTCTTTTATGGTACAACCCCAAATTTCTCCTCCAGGCCAGCTATCTAGTCCAGCAGGCTGCCTCAGCCCTGCCTGTGCTTTTCTTCGTTCTTTTACTTTTTTGCCACAAAAAAAAAGAGAGGTCTTGGAATTACCTTACAATTTTTTCTTACTCTTCAATCTACTCATCCCAGACTTCCTAAGGAAAATCAACATAATGGCCACTCCCTCGACCAGTTCCTCTCCCCTGACAATGGAGCAATTAACATTTCCATCGCTTTTGCTTAAAAAGCAAGCAACAAACAACCCCCCTCTAGGCCCGACAACAGCTGCTTTGGTTATTTAACGCTTCCTGCCAGCCATATTTACTAAAAAGCCCTGGGACATCCCAGTCTGCTGCCAAAGACCTCACTGGAGGAGGAATTTCAGTGGGTGTTGCCGGAAGGCGGTTGGAAAAGTGAATTTGAAGGGAAAGTGCTGGAAAGGTGCTGGGAGTGAGCCTGGAGTGTCTCACTGGGTGATGGGGGGATGGCAGCACCAGCATCACCTCAGCTGCTGCCACACAGGCTCAGGAAGAAGCAAACCCGCCCCCTCTCTGAGCTCCCCTTTCCTGGCCGCTGCAGCCAGCCCGGGCTCCTCACCTGCTGTGGCACCTTGAAGCGAACGTAGGAGCAAAGCTTCAGCATATCTGCCATCTCCTCGGGCGTCGAGGGAATTAATGGGATCCTGTCAATGCGTTCAGACTCTTGCAGCTCCCGGAGCTGCTTAATGAACTTGCTGTCAGTGGTACTCGGCAGGCCTGGGTCAAACGGGAAGAAGGGCACAAGCTGAAACCCAGATGAGACCCCAACAGCCTCAGTGACAGAGGATCACTGTACTGTCCTCCATCAGGCCTGCTTCTGGCCTTCCACTTGCTCAATCATTAAAAAAAAAAATATAAAGGAGGAGAAAAAAATCTGTACATACAGCAACATTAATACGTCCCCAGAGGTACCCCAGCCTCCCTCCCACTCCAGGGCTTGACACCACCGAGCCCCACGGCTGACACAGCATGAAGAGTATTCTCTGTAGACAGGCATGAATACTTTGGCAAAACAAATAGTGTTTATTTTTATGTAGACAGTGAATAAAAATACTAATGCATGTGCCCAGCCTGCTACACCAAAGGGTCAGAGAGAAAGTTTCAGAAGCCCCATCTGCATGCACTGTTACGAGGAAGAACCCCCAGCAGCTTAACCTCAAACCTTCTGCAGTCCCCACACAGAGCTTTCACATCAAAGAAACACCCAGAGAGTTGGCCGACACCTCTCCCCAGAGAGGAGGGAGAACCTTGCCACCTCCAGAGCCTGGTAGCTAGGTAATCTTGTGCTGTGCTTCGTTATTTATTTCTTATCTGGGAGCTGCTTTCCTTGCATGGGAGGGGAAGGAGCTGCTGTAACAATCAGGATGCAGCAAAGCCCTTCCCATCAGAGAAGCTTCCTGCCAAACTCTAGTCCCTTCTGTAGCATGTCATGTCCAAGGGGGACAGTGGGGATGGAGGGGTGCTGCATGGGCACAGGGGCACCCCGCTGGCCTGCACCCAGCCCCAAAGCATTCTTCCCACTTGGAGCACCCAAATGTGGGAAGAGGGAACTCGCTGAGACTCACAGGGGCTCTCAAGTGGCCAGACTGGGGAAAATTTTCCCATTGCTGCCTGGGTTCCGCCTCCAGATCGAGAGGCTGTGGGCACGCCATGTAAAACAGCTGCCACCCCAAAGGAAACACATTCTCCTCCAAGAGCAGAACTTGTCCCATTTGCCCTAGTCTCAGCTCTGACTACAGCACAGCGGGGCAGACTCCAAAGCCCTGGAGAAGAGCAGTCAGGACAGGACTGTGGTTTCTCCCATGCCCTGGAAGTGTGCCCTGCCAGACATTTTCAGGCTGTAGACACAAATTATTTCTGAATGCTTTGCACTAAAAGCCTGTTTTTTCTTCAGCCCTGGTCTGGGCTTTTGCATTGGCTCCTGCTCACCCTCTCCCTGTCTCACCTTCCCTGCATTGCTCACCTGCAGGACAGATGAGGGTCAGGCTGCAGATGTCTCCTGGGTACTGAGCAGCATAGACACCAGCAACATTTCCCCCCATGGAAGTGCCAACCAGATGAAAGGGCCTTCTGTTCAGCTTGATGCACTCCACGAACTGGCAGGGGAGCAGAAGGAGCATTGTTAGGGGAAAGAAAGCAGCAGCGTGGGGTTATTAGAGAAATTCAACTCAAAAGCTCGAGGTCAGTGACTCTGGATGCCTGGGAAGGGGGGGAGTGGGGCTGCACAAGGCAAGGCTCATGGGTCTTAGCATTCCTCATGTTCCCACATCTCTCACATCCCTGCATCCCTCTGCATGACGCAATGCTGGGGCGTTACCTGGTGTATTCTCTTAGCCTGTCCACTAATGGAGTAATCGTCCAAGGCTGAGCGGGTCGTGCCCTCGTGCCCGGGCATGTCCACACAAACCAAGTGCAGGTTCTTTGGCAGGAACTACAGAAATAAACCAGGGGTGGTTACAGTGCAGGGGAACTGCTGTGAAGCCCAGGGTTGGAAACTGGTGACCACAGGTGGGAGCAGAGGAGTTGCTCTCCTAGCAGCCCCTGGTTACTCATGCACCAGAACAAGTCAGCCCACGTATCAAGGATGACATGATAAGAAACCATGGGCAAGACTCACTTCCCATGGAGGAGACAGGTATGTACTGCTCTTCCCCTACAGCTCTGCATGTCATAGGGATGAAAGGGACCCAACAAGCAATGCGTACAGAGCTAAGGAGGACGCTTCTAGCCCATTACAGTGATCATGGCATCCCATGCATGCAATCATTGGATCCCCACACCACCCTCAAGCCCAGGACTGTTGACCCTCACTAAGTAGTAACATGATAGAAATGGAGTCCCACCTTGACAATAGACAGCCACATGTCTTTGTGGGCTGAGAACCCATGTAACATCAGGATGGACGGTCGGTAACCAGGTCTCCCTCTATAGGAATAACAAAACTGATAGTCATCGTAGCTTGCATATCTAACCTGCATACCCAAGGCTCGGCGCCAGTACCTGCAAAAAGATGAAAACACCACCAGTGAGTGAGGCAAGACCAGGTACAGTGGCAATATAAGCCGGGTGACAAGTCCAAACTCAGCTGCAGATTTGCTAGTTTGCAAAGACCAGTTAGGTTGGGCCCACATCAGTGCTGTCATGGCCTCAACTGGGACCAGTTCCAAGTGTCTGGTCCCTTGACCAGACCCTATGATCACATGTGATCCCTTACAGGTGTAGGACTGGCTGCTGACTATTCATGGCTGCACTGCAGATGGCTTGTAGAGACACCTTGTTAGTTAAAAACTTTTTAAAAATACCCAAAATAACTAATTTGCACAACTCCCTTGAGGCAATGGAAATGGGCCAAAATAACAATCCTAAAGTTGAAAACACTCAAAGGCTGGTATGAGAACAGAGGCTCAAGAGACAAAGGCAGTACACAGGGCAAGGCAGCCTGCAGGACGGGCAAGCCAAGGAAAGTGTTTGTCCCAGGTAGGTAAGGTAGATCTGTCGTGGGTTTATTTGGGCACACCATTGGACAAGCACATTGGATTCCAGCCAAAACAACTGTGTCACCCAGGAGCACCACACAAACGCATTCCCCATATATGAACTAGATGATCTTTATAAAGATTTATTTATACACACACAAAGGACCATCCTGACACAGGGTCAAACACCCCAGAAGATACCAGGCTAACCCCAAGGAAGCCCAGATTGTTCTCAGAAAGCAGACGCAGACAGCTCCTGCCAGCACACGCCTGCAGCCTGCTCAAGGAGGATGCAGTGAAACTTCTGGCCAGAGGGGACCTGGGCAGAGATTATCGGTAACACTTCTGACACATGATGTGTACATGCACTCCAAGACAGAGGAGCAGGCACACTTTCTCTGCATTTCCCCTATGCTCAGATGTACCTTTTGTCAGGCCAACGACTGGGCTGCTCCTCATGGCCAAGATACTGGCAAACGCTTTTATGTGCAGTATCAGAGTTTATTTGAGACACAAGAGCAAGGTCACTTACACTGCTAGGCTGTCCTAGCTCTCTGCCCACTCAAAGCTTATGCATAGTGCAATCCTCTTTTAGCATAATCCCTTTTTATAGGGAGTTAGTGGGACTTAAGCAGCATCTCAGCTCTGTGCTGGTCCTACAAGGAGAGGTGAATTTCTCCCTGAATAAGTGTCTTAAGAGTCCTCGCCTCAAAGGCACCGGTGTAAACTACTGATGGGCAAGTTGATAACATTTTTAGCAACTGATCCTAATGGATCAATTCAGCAGAAGGCAAAATAATCTGTGCAAAGCTGAACTGATCCCTTGCAAAGTGTTAACGCGCTTAGTGGCAGCAGCTAAACTGATTAACCCCTGGCAGTGGAGCAGGCAGAGCTGGCTGGGGCCAGGGTCAGCGGGGCAGCTCTGGGCGTCACACCCGGCTGGGAGGGCATTAGCAGCAGGGGAGGGAGCCAGGCCTTTGGCCACGGGGGCCCAGCATGACCCATGGCCAGACCAGCTGAGGACACGCAGACCAGCAGCGAGGAGGAGGGGGACAGTGAGTGGTGGGAGAAGGAAGAAACATCCCCAGGGACCTCCTGAGGAGCTCCCAGGAGTGGTGCCGCAAAGCTGGAGCAGCATGGGGTTGAAAGGAGGGGTCAGCATGGCACACTGCCTGCTCCCTCTCCTGCCTCTGCCCATGGGGAAACACAACGGTTTTGCCCCAAAAAAAGCTGACTCAGAAAGAAGCAAGTAGGAAAGGAAGAGTAAAAGGTAAACCCACTCCTCTCAACCACTGTCCCTAAGAAAAGAGGTGCCCATGAAACACAGAGCATCCTGCAAGATGTCAGTGCTACCAGAAAGGTTGGAAGAGAGAGATGGGGGCACTTATCCTTTGAAAGAAAACAGCCCTGCTGATCTCTGCTCACATGCCCCCTCAGCCAAACACACCAACCTACCCATGGTGCATTTACACTCAGCCCCTAATTTGCAACCCTGAAGGACAAGGCAGCAGGTTCTTCTCTACCTCCCTCTCAGCCTGGCTCCTCCAAAGCTGCTGACATCAGCCCCTTGCACCTCCTTTGCCCTGTCCTGCCACCCCTGCCTGTGGCCCTCTGAAGGCTTCACCCTGACCACCCTCACTCTGTTCTGGTACAGCAGCGTTTCTCTGGCAATCATCCCCTGAACCTGAGCCCATTCAGGTCCTCCCTGGCTTCCAATGGCAGCTTATATGTTCAAAGGTAAAAAAAAAACCAAACCCCTTTGATGAACCTGGTACAGCAGCCATGGGCAGCAGCCTGATCGTCCCCAGGGCAGAAGGCTGTGACACCACCTACTCTCCTTTTCAAAGCAACCTTTGGCCTCACAACTTCCCATGTGATGCATAATGGGAAGAAACTCTCCCCCACGCCAATCCAGTTGCTGGGGTTTTCATCCCAGCCTCCCTCGTCTCTGTAGTGGGTCTGTCTGAGCTGATTTTCCCCATACAGCCCTCATGCTGCAGTACTAGGACCCAGAGAGTGTTGATAACACACACCCTTGTTATGACTATCAGTGCCCACACAGCACCAAAAGTACGGGGTGGGGGGGCAAGATCTGGGAGGNCTCAGCCCCCAGATGCTGTGATGGAAAGGCTGCTAACAAATGTGCCATTAGAAACATGCTCCATCACGCTGCTGCATCTGAGTACTGGATGGGCTAACGTCCTCCTCTAACAGGAGGTCACTTTGATTTGGAAACACCCCGTGAGCAAAACTGCAGGAGCCACCATCTGCCATCGGCATGTGTGGGCAGCCTGCCGCGCTGCCTGCTGCTGCTGCTGCCCTCGCCCGCCACGGCACCTGCCCGGCTTCTGCAGGGAGCCTTGTTCCAGCCTCCCCTGCAACAAACCCAGACAAGAAAGTTGCTAGTGCCCTTATCGTTGATTTCTAGGGACAGACTGAAGGATGCGGTGCCTGCCTCCCAGTATCACAAAAGGACAAGATGCAAGGGGGTAGGGAAAAGCATCACCCCACCTTCTCTGATGCTCCAGTCCAGAAAAGAGGGAGAGAATGAGAAAAGCCTCATCCATAATCACTAGCAAGAGGAAAGCTCCTGCCTGTCAAGCAGGCTGATAACCAGGAGGGAGCCTGTGAGCCAGGGGAGCTGTGGCAGAGCTGAGGACACCCATGCTGACAGAGGCATTGTCGAGGCAGGAGGTCACCAGCCTGCTGGAGCTGCCAGGTTGGGGGACAAGCAGCAACAGCGATGCTGTTCCCAGCCACAGTCCCATCCTTGGGGGAAACAGCCCAGAAACACTCAGAAACATCCAGCAGCACAGCTGAGGCTTCCCCAACAGACATAAGCCTCAGCAGCAAAAAAAGCAATTAGAAAATGCCATTTTCTTCCCCTGGAGATGTTTAAAGCTGCACACAGCCAGTATGCCCATGGAAAACCCCACCTCACCTGCTCCTATTGCCATCCCGGGCAGCAACACCCACTCTGTCCACACTGCCTGGCTGCCTGGGGGCTCTTTGTGCACCTCTGGCTGTGCCAGGGCACAGGGACCCAATGGGGACCCACAGTAATTCCACCCCTGCACTAAAACGAGAGTAGACACGCTAATGAACTCACCAGTAGTAGATACGGATGAGTGCTGAGGGCCAGAGGAGGAAGGAGGCCACAAAGGCCAGGATGGGGATGGCCAGGGTGCCACCAGCAATGACAAACATGTTCAGCACATCCAGGTCCATGCTGCTCTTCACTGTTTGGTCTCACCTGCCCACATTTATGGAAGGAATAGAGGTTAAACACCAGAAACAATGAGAAGGTGATGCTAAATGAGATCTCTGCTGCCAGGGAGAGAGGAAAGCAGCTCTAAGAGAGGCAAAGGATACTGCTCAGGAGTATGAAAATGCCTCTTTCAGTTTTAAAACTTGATTATTTCTTTTGGCTTCTTAAAGGATCTAATTATTGCCATGTTATCTTCTCAGAAGAGCACATCTCAATTGGGCAATGAGCCTCCTCAACAGGCATGGACCACATCTGGGGTGGCAGGGTGTGACGTGGTCCTTGGGTCATTTTGCAGACAGGGAAGCACAGCCCTGCTGGTTTGGGTGCCGGCAGACTTTCCCCCTACAATGGGTTCAGGCAGGGACACTTTGCTTTTTTGGAGGCAGGCATCCAGCTTCAGCTCCCCTCCCACTGCCCAATCCCAAATCCCCAGCAAACAACCAATGACCTAGAATAGTTGGCTTGAGCCCGGCTCTCATTACTGCTCCACAAAGGCACCAACTGATCAAGGGAGCAGAGCCTATTAATGGGCTCGGGAACTGAAGGGAACAACCTGGCAGAGCACAGTTGGCAACCAGCCTTTATCTGAGACAAACTCATCCCCGCCCCCGCATTCTCATTCCTATCCCATGGGCATTTTGCACTTGCTGTTGATCACAGGTCTCCATCCCTGCTCCCCAGCATCCTTCAGATAAGTCTCAGGGACAGCAGGTGGAGGACACAGGGTGCAAGTGTGAGCTCCCATGCAATGCCATGCTCATCCCTGAACTTGCCCCACTATAGGCAGCTGGGATATATTTTTCTCATTAAGAGATTAAACCCTGTCACACATATCTCCTCTAATTCCCCTTGCTAACCAACTTATGTCTCATCCTCTCCTCAGCACTAGCTTTTCTGTCATATATTTATAAAATGAAACATCCTCAATGCCTGCTCTCCCACCAGCCAGCCCCCCCCTCCCCTTCACCACCACCTCATTTCTCTGTGCCAGGACAAGCAGATTTATTTCTGCTTCCTGCAAGACTCACAGTGGTATGTGGTATGTTTTATGTTATGCCATGAAGCAGGAACAGAATTGCTGCAGTCATATCCTCTCCCTCACTGACACTGTCATGCTAGATCACATCAAACTCCCACATTACATATGACCAAGAAAAATGGTTTACAGAACCTCTGAAGCAGCATCCAGGTTTGCCATCTTCTCCCAAGGAAAATAGGAATAACTGAAACTTGAGGAATACTGTAAGTATTCCCACCAGGCACCTCCTTAACAAAGCTAAACCTCATTTCCTTATTCAACAACATGCTGTTATTCATTTAATTAACATTTCATATGAAGACCTTTGATCTCTGCACAGCTTGTTCATAGATACACACAGATAAACCTTGTAGGTGAGAGCAGGACTGCATGGGAGCCCACCTGAGAACTCTCGCTGCCTATCGCTGAAACAGGGAAGAAATTATGCACAGAAAATTGGCATCATTCCCATTGGCAACCCATAACGAGAAAAGGTTGCAGCTATGAGAAGCACAAGCAAAGTGCAGGGAGGTGGGTGCTCCTGAGCTGCCCGGCGCAGGGTCACCACCTCTGCCTTCACCGCCTCCGTCGCTCTTAGAAAGCCAAACAAGAAAGAGAAAGCCTTTAAAAAGCCCAGCTTACTTTGCAGAGATCCCCTCCTCCTCTCGGCACAGGTCCCAGTCGCCGTGGGTAGCAGTAGCGGCTGAAAACACTGTTGGAAGAGGAAAAAAAAAAGGTTAAAAATCTTGTTTTTGCATTTTCGTCTCCTTTCAGACTCTGTAGCTGAGCGAGACGGTGAGTTTGGGGTATTTAAGCCACCGGATTCCCTTCAAGAGACCTCATCTTCATCTTCTGACCAACCCTTCCCCTGTTTATGTAAATGCAGTCATTTGTAAAGTGAAGCCAATGAGGGCACTGGTTCCAAGCAGGGTCAAAGTGCAAGCTGCCATCGGAGAGGAAGCAGAAGCCAGAGCAGCGCAGCAGGGAGAGCCAGCACCAGCAGCCCCCGCTGCGGCACACAGAGAAACGGGGCTCATGATTGTCCTTCAGATGATTATAGCTACTAGAACAAAGCCAGCTAAGCTGCTTCCCATCCCTTTCCTCTTCGTCTTAAATGTAATTTTCCAAGTGCTCCCAGTGCCCCCCCCGAGCCTTCCCTGTGAGAGCTGGGCTGAAGCGCAGCACAGCCGCAGGGAATTACTGGAGAAGCAGGAAAACGTTGGCTTGAACTTGTCAGCAGCCATGGAAGTTCAAGCTGGAAGCACAGTGGGAGCAGCAGTGCCCCCCCACCCCGGGCGTGAGCACTAGGGCTGCTTTGAGCCAGAAAATCCCTGAGAGATTCCCCCTGCCACAGCTGCGGGGCTGGGAGCACTCCAGGGGCTCCTATTGCCATCATGCAGAAATATTTTGACAGGGCCTCGGCCAGCAGCTGCTGCTCACCACATGAGCCCTGGCACCCAATACTGGCCACACACACTCAGCAGGCCCTGCTTGGGGCCCCCACTGGCCTTGGGTGCCCCAGGGAGAGGATGTTCGGGGTGCCCTGTGGCACAGACCACAGACAAGCCTCCATCTGTGTGGGCAGAGCATCACCACTGATTTCCCTGGGTACCTCCGATGGAGGCAGCAGGAAGGAAAAGACCAGCAGGCACAGCTCCACTGTCTGGGGCAGCTACCATCACCATGGTCCCCAGTAGGTCCAGCCTCATAAAGCCACCCCTGCACCTAGAAGCGCTGCCCTAGCATCTCCCCAAAGCCATGCAGAAGCACCTGAGGTGCCAACCCCCTGCAATGGTGCTTTGCCCAGGGGATGCTCACTCTCCTTGCTGCCCAGGGATAGGAGTGGGCAGCACCACCCCAGACCCCTGGCCCATTCTTGCTACCAACTAGAGAGACATCATGGGCTCAAAACGAAAAGCGAGCTCGCTGGTAACAGCTGTAAGTCTTCAGATTGCAGCTCATCCATTACTCTGAGGTGCACTGTGACCAAGAGTCACAGCAAATGGTCCCAAGCATTGCTACTGCTTCTTGGAAGAATCTCCAAGTACCTCATAAATTAACTCACAAACATCAATTAGGCAAGTCTGATAAATGCTGTGATCAGGGTGACAAGGAAGCCAAGCGGGCTGTGCACATGGCAGGGCACAGGATCCCAAACCAGGAGCCGCCTTTCACACACCAGCAGCAGAGCCACAGGCACTAACCACTGTGGCCCCTGCATCCCAACTGAGAGGACTCCCCAAACAAGCCATCCCAGGTAAAGGGATGGACCCCAGACAGATGCTAAGGGGACGCTCCATGTCTCCACTCATCTCCTGCTTCCTCACCAGTGACAGAGTCAAGCAGGGGCCTCATCACCTGCAAACAGAGAAGCCAAGAGGTGGGAGGGGACTATGGGTTGCTACTGGGCACAGCATGTTGATAACAGTTCCCAGGGCCACTGAACAAAGGGACAACAAATTACTGTGAGCAAAGTTTGAATCTTCATTGGAATATTTTCCCTTTCAAGCTCGGTGGGTCACACCAGGGAGGCTGGAGGAAACCAACAATGCAACTCAGGTGTACATATCAATTCTTTCCAAGCCCCACATAAGCTGTAGCAGCAG
Source organism: Brachypteracias leptosomus (assembly GCA_013401335.1). NCBI lineage: Eukaryota > Metazoa > Chordata > Aves > Coraciiformes > Brachypteraciidae > Brachypteracias > Brachypteracias leptosomus. Next base: position 98,033 of record VYZX01006644.1, read on the forward strand.
CAGCAGCACACCCCAGTGTGTGGGATCAAAAAACTGCATTTAGCTCAAAAAATAAAATGCAATCCCACAAATGTGAAAGCAGCTCAGCTTGTTACCCAGGGAGACAGGAGGCTCTTCGCCAGGATCAGCATCTCTTGCAGAGCTAACCTCTCTGACAGGGCGAGAGCCGGCAGGGGGTGCCTTGGGGGGCATGCTGGGGGGCTGCAGCACAAAGGAATTCACGTGGCTGGGGCAGCCCCGTGAAAGGCCAGGGAAGATTTTCACATTTTCACATGTGTGCATTTGCTGACCAGATGTGCCCAAATTCAAGCATAAAGGTCGTATCGAGCTGCACTCACTCCAGCTGGGCTGCTGCCTGTGCTCAGCATTTCACTTGCCTCTCCCTGTGCCCAGAGCAGCCCATGTCTGACCAACAATACATTTTAAAACTCCAAATAGGTGAAAGGTAAGCAGCACATTTAGGCATACTTCTTTTTTTTTTTTTTTAAGGACTGAAGAAGAAGAAACATCAACCAATTTTAAGATGTCACTGCTGAAACAGGGCTTTGATGGGCCTCAGGGGCTGCCAGAAACCTCGACTGACATCACTAACCATTTAAGAAAAAAAACCCCAAACATGCAAGTAAGCCATTTCCCTTAGAAACTGCCTCCCCCTTGGCATCCACAACAGCCAGAAAAATAATATTGACCATGAATGATGACATAACTAACACTATGATTCCTCAGTGGTGTATTTTGTAGTATAATCTTTTAGATGCCAGTCACATTGAAGTTATCATTTAAGATCTATTAATATGTGAAAGATTTCTGCCCATCAGCCAGGCAGCTCTTGGTCTTAATCCAGCCTCCAGAGGGCTGGGAGTAGGAAATGTGCCCTTTCACCTTCATTTATTTATAGATGGCAGAAATGAGATCATTATTTCTGCAGCGCCGTTTTGGGAAACGTGCATCTCTGACCCATTTGTATCTGTGCAACACGGCTCATAAACGTGAGGCGGAGAGTCCGGGCTGGCCCCGAGCCCCGCTGCTGCACTCCGGGCTGGGAACACGCAGGGACGAGCCGCCGGTGTCACGGCAGCCAGCCCAGGGACCAGGCGGTTGACGAGCACAACGGGAGCGGGCTGTGCTGCCAGCCGGCCGCTGGGTCAGGAATTCCCAACGTGGCCGTCCTCCTCCCGGACCCCGTCGCCATCCCCATCGTGTCGCACACGCACGCAGCGGGGGATGCGCGGCACAGCTGATATCACGGGTGCGCCCGGCCTCAGCCCCCTCCCGGGGAGGGTAGGAAAGAGGTGGCGAGGGATGGGGTAGGGGCACCGGGGGCCACCTCTAGGTCCCCTCTCCCCGCACACAGCCCCCNNCCCCCCCCCCCCCCCCCCCTCCAGCAAAGTGACGGCATCCTCCAAATAGCAGCGGTTGAGATGCAACGCCGCTTCTCCTCCCCTTTGTGCACCGTTTTCTGATTATCTTTGGGGAGATTCTAAGGCAAATTAATTAAATTTTAATAACACTAATTTTTAAAAAAATATTTCTTGCATTTTGGCTTTGCTCCTGATCTCCTGCCCGCTTTCCCTCCCCACCCCCGGCAATGCCGGGGTTGGGACCGGAGGGGGTGAAGGCGGGTCCCCCACCCCTTCCCGGCTCCCTCCGCTCCTGGCACTGCTACCGGCAGCCGCATCCCCCCCTCCGCCTCTCACCGTGCCGATCCGAGCCGGGCCTGGCAGCAATGGCAGCACTCAGCGGCGGAACGCGGCGACTCCGCTGTCCCCTCCCTCCCTCTCGCCCTCCCCACTTCCGCGCCGGTGCCGGGTGCGGCTCCGCGGGGGCGCAGCGGAGCGCGGCGGCGAGGCGGGGATGCGGCGGGGCCGTGCGCCGTGCGGGGGGGTGAGGAAGGAGGGATGTAGGGGAGATACAGCTTGGGTGAAAGGGGGATGCAATGGAGGAGAGCGGGGAGGTGCAACGGGATGCAATAGCGCTGCAGTGGGCGTATAACGGGGGATACAAAGGGGGGATGTCGGGGGATTTCAAGGGAGGTGCAAAGGGCAGATGCAATCGGGCTGCAGCAGGGATGAAAGGGAGGGACATAATGGGGCTTTCATTGGGGTACAAGGGGGGTTCAAGAGGGGCTGCAACAGGAAGTGTTAGGGGAATTCAATGGGGATAGCAGGGGTGCAAGATGGGGGGATATAATGAGGCTTCCATGAGGGTACAAGGCAGGGTAGAATGGGGATGGAAGGCGGGCTGCAATGGGGGGATGTGATGGCATGTCAATGGGGATGCAAGAGAGGGATGCAATAGGGCTGCAGCAGGGGTGCAAGGAGGATGTAACTGGGGTATAATGGCAGGCCATAATGGGGTTTGCATGGGGTTGCAAGATGGACACAGTGTCACTGCAATGGGAGTGTGTGAGGAGGATACAACAGGGGTGTAAGGGTGGATGCAACAGGAGGGTGGCGAGGGATGGAAGGAAGCTGCAAGGGGAGTGTGAAGGGGATAACAGGGTGGGAGAGGGCTGTAATAAGTCTGCAACATGGATTCAAGTGGGATAAAATAGGGGTGTGAAAGGAATGCAAGGCAGTTCTATAGGGATATGGTAGAGATGCTTAGGGGGATGGGATCACTCCAGTTGAGGATGCAAGAGGCAATGCAACATGGTTGTAGTGGGGTTGCAAAGCACCAGTTCAAGAGGCAATGCAACAGAGAGCACAAGGGGAGATATGACAACGGTGTAAGGAGGTACAGTGAGGAACGCAATGAAACTGCAACAGAGATACAATAGGGATGTAAGGGGATAGCAAAGGAGACACAGCAGGGATACAAGGAGGATGCAGTGAGGCTACAGAAGTTGTACAATGGGGTTGCCATGGGGATGCAACAAGGATAAAAAGGAGAATGTGATATGGTTGCAACAGGGTTATAACAAAGAGATACAAGAGTGGATACAATAGGCATGTAAAAAAGGATGCAATACAACCACCACAGCGATACAAGGGAGAATGCAGTGCTGTACCCCACACAGAGACCACACAGCCCCCTGGCACAAGGCCTGGGAGAGAGCTTGGGGCTGGGGGTCATCTGTCCCTTTCCCAGGTCCTGGGACACGACTGTGATCAGGGAGCACAGGGCTCTACCACATTTCCTGTGGAAAAGGCATAAAGGTTGAAATCAGAGCATCTCACTTACACTTTTACACCTGAGATAGAAATTTTAAATTTATCATTTAGATTACAAGCCTATTACCTGCCCTCTCTTCCCAACAGGTGACACTATTTGCTCTCAAGAGCTGCATTTTAACCTGCATTTAAAATCTGCTCTGATTTTTCCTGAAGCTGCTACCCAAATCCTTTTGCTCTAAGCAAATTTACTTTCATTCCCCGTGGGTCACATATCAGCTTGGTATGCACCTTCAAGATAAGCCAAGCAATATGAGAAAACTTAATTAAATTGGAAATGAGATAATCTCCTGAGTAAATAAAAGCAAATTGGGTCAAATCCTCACCACACCTGTACTTTGATAAAGGGCATCCCTTTAGTCTGTCAGGCTGGGAGAGCTGAGAGAAGAACTGGTGTAAAGGGTGTTCCAGGTCAGAGTTTACTACAATAACCCAAACCTTTTGATAACATGAGCTGTCAGAAGATATTTGTAATCAAAATCAAGGTGGCCCAGTGAAGGCAGCTTTTTTAAGGTTTTGTTTGAAGAGCTTTCCAGCTAGGCTAAGTAAAGATGAGCTTCCACTAGGGTGACCTGAGCAGACACAAGAGGTATTTCACAAGCCTTTAAACATTGTTTGCAGTTGTATGTGTTTGTTCAAGTTTCTCGTGCACAGCCCCTGGCTCCTGCTGGACATGTGCAGGGCAGCGCTGACTCACGCCAGGGATGGATTGCCCACTGGGTGGTTATTCCAGGCCGCCTGGTGGGAATGCTTCTGGAAATAGTCATAGTGAATGATGGCCCTTAAAAGGGAAAAGCTGAAGCAGAGACCTGTAGTGGTTTTATGTTGAAACATGGCATGAGCTAACCAAGGAACCCACTCTCGCAATCTCAGTGTGCAGCCACAGGGAAGACTCATGAAGTGTCTCCTTTGGTGGGGAAGGAGGGATCCTCAGGGGTCTCCTGAGCCAGCCACCGCTGGGACAGGGCCATGGCTTCAATAGGTCATGGTCCTGGTGAGGCAGTTGGCAGCATCATCATGACTTTGCCAGGCAGGGGCCAAAGCTGCTCCTTCATCCCAGCACAGCTGAAGAGCTTGAGGTCTTTGGGTGGCACATGGGGAAGCATAGGACACAGTTGGATTCCCTGTCCCCACAGACAGCAGATGAGCACCAGGCTTGAGGGTAAGCCCCATCAGCTCCCTGGACACCTCCTTGAGGACTCTGCAAATCCATTTTTGGGGCAGCGGCAATGTGGTAAGCTCAAATTAAAGGCCAGCACATGCACTGACCTGCCCCATGCATTCAATTTCTCCTCTCAACCCACAGACATAACTCATCACACAACTGCTGCAGCTGGTGAGGACCAAGTCACACCTTTGTCACACCATGAGGCTGCTGGAGTTTTGGAGCCCAGTGCCAGCTATCCTGGCCCTTAGCTGAAAATTCCTCATTCCTGATGCCAGTGTCAGGAGCTGGGCTCCCCACTGGCACGCGATCACAGCTTTGATGCCGTGTGCAGGGCAGAAGATGACTTATGATCCAGTTAGAATCAAAACATCTTTCTAAATCAGAGTAGCCACAGAAAAGAAAAATAATTAAAAAAAAAATCAGAATTAGCTGCCCTAAATCCCTAGAAACGAAGCAGCAAGACTTTCACGTAAACTGTCTTGTTTTCCATAGGAACATGGAAACTCTGGTTGGATTTAGGCCAGTGAGAACTGAAGCTTCTGTCTCACCAAGCTGAGGAGAGGAGTTGCAGATTAAAGACATCCACAGGGAGCATGGTGGGATTGTTTGCAGCCATAACAAGTGATGGCATTGGCAAAGTGAATCACCTTCCCAGGGTGACTTGTCCTCATCTGTTTCCACTCAGGTGATGTTGGCCCCTTGGCATGACATCATCAGCAGTCCCCAGGGGACCATGGGCATGGGAGAGCACCAGGACAGGCAGGGGCCCTGTGAGCCCAGCACGGCCCCACAGCCCACCCACGGGACTTGCTTGTCATGCCCTGAGCAGAGGGCAACTTTAATGACACACCACAGTCAAAACTCATCCCCCAGGGCAGGGATAAGATCTTGATCAACCTGGTTTGCGAACAGCAGCTCTTGGTGAGTACAGGGGTAAATAACATCTCCAAGCACCACTCAGCCAGTCACTCTTCAGTGGTTTCATTACACAACCTGGGACAAATGTAGGAACAAAAGCTCTGACTTTTAAAACATTATAAAGCAAGACCTACTTGCCTGTTAATAGCTTTAAATAATACTTTCTTAACTCTACTCAAAGTTAATGCATATATTACACACATTTTAATTACATTTTAAACTGCTAACAATAAGAGTGTTATTGCCAGAAAAACCTTCTTATTTGGTGGCTGCAATATCTTTACGGAGGGGTAACTTCAAAGCCTTGTCTAATCGTCCTGCGTCAAAGCCCTTATTTCAGATTACCCCGTGCTCTCCTGCATCACAGCTAAGTGGCCTTGTTCAAGAAACTGAAAACATGATGAGGCATTTTTCCTTGAACTGCTTTAGTGGGCAGGCTTTCACCCTTTAAACCACTACTCGGACTATACTGACATATTAAGTTGAAAAAGAAAACCCTATCAGAGTCCTGTACCAGCAAAGGAATTATGCTCTGATAGTAATTATGTAGAACATGTACCTTCCAGAATTATAAATAAAGATTAAGTATCAAGGAAGACACTACTGATTCAAAACATACTGTGGATCTTGCACACCACATATTTCTACTCTCAATTATGCCGAATTTCCAGAGGATCACACCAGGTCACTTATTGCCATTAGATTGACACAGAAGCCACTTCCCAAATGACCATATTTGGTCTGCAGCCCAATTGTGAACTTTAACAACACAAAATGCCCTGAGTACTTTGCTACTTATTAACATGAAATTCCAGGAGACTGTGATAAAATACTCTGCCTGATGGTTGTGATAGGGTCACTGAGAGCCCAAAGGTCATTTCATTTGTCCAAAGGAACCTACTTTTATGATGATGTTGGTGCCTTTGGGGCTGGCTCTTCCTGCTTCTCTCGCAGACCTCCCCTCACTGCAGTGGATGTTGACAGAGATGAAGTTTGGTTAAAAATGATAAAAGTTAAATAACATCCAACACCTTAAAGCCTGGCACAGGGGAAGTGGCATGCATGGGCCCCTTGTCCAAAAACCAGAGCTGTAGTGGCACTTGGGGAGCACCAGCCTTGAGATGCTGGTTCCCACATCACCCTCTCACAACCCGACACCAACCTCTGCCCTCACTGCCAGTGCTTCTCCAGAGCCACTAATTCTTCTTTTGGGGACAGGTTATGGGGATACTGAACAGAGCAGCAGGGACACCCTGATGGGCCAGGGTTCAGGCAGGCTGGGCCAGCCTCTATGCCCTTTGCAGAAGGTGTGCAGCAGCAATGATGTCCTCAGCAGTGCTAAACCCCCCACCAACACACAGACACTATGTTTTGCCCATGGGAGGAGAAATAAAGTTCTGGAGTTATTTTCAGGCACTGAGCAAAGCCCCAGAATGACGTCGTGCCCCAGAGGTGCTGTCCCACATGGAGCACCCATGAGTTGCACTGCCATTCAAACCCAGAACTGGCTTCCCCTGCCAGAGCAGAAGGGGATGTGGGCTCCCCTGTGATCTTTTCCTGCAGCCCTTTGGGGGAGGCACAGGAAACATCAGAGATCCTCTCAGCCCATCTCTGCCAGCAAAAACAAAACTGCGGGTGCCCGGTGACACAGCCAGGGCTGCGGCTGGAAGGAAGTGTCTGCAGCTGAAGGGAGATGAGAAACCCCCACATCAGTGCCAGAGCCTCACACCTCCACTGTCCCACGGAAACCCTAAGCAGGCACACGATATAGTGACACAGCCCACCCCATCCCTCCCTCAGCTCCTTTCTGTGAGTGGAAAGATGACAGAGGGCTGAATCGCTGCTCCAGAGATCACAACACGCCAGCCACAGCTCCCATGCACCCAGCACAGGCTGTCAGCAAAGCTTGGCTGAATAGCTCTCAGGAACAGGCAGGGCCTGGCAGCACCCACTCACTGCTCAAAGGTCTTGCCCAAGATGGCTTCAGCATTGCCTGCAGCCTCATCACCTGGGGGCAGTGAGGGGCTTTATTAGAGAATGTCCTGCAGGTGCTGCTTGGCTGGAGGTGGTGTCTCTCACCTAGCATCTTTCAGGGTGGGGACAGAAGCCAATCCAGGTTGGTTTCACTAGCAGCTTCACTCCTCTTGTGCAAGACCAGGACAGCCCTAAACTGCCAGGTTTTGATGTGAGCTCACATCAAGCAGGTTTTATGGCCTGATAAGGAGCAAAAAGTACATGCACAGAAAGTGCAGTAAACAGAGAGATAAAGCAATGCAGAAAGGAGCATGAGCTCCCCGCATGTCCCCCTGCAGGTCACCTCGCTGCAGCCTGTCCCTGCAGAGGGTGGCTCTGCCTGCCCTGCTGATAACGCCTGGGATGGAGGCGAAAGGGAAGGCTGATAAGTGAGCAGTCCTGGGGACAAACACAGCATCAACAAAGGCGGGTCCCTGTGGTTCAGGGTTAATGCCTTCATAGGCACCACAACAAACATTTGCTTTTTGATGCCAGGGTATCCTAAGTGAGCTTGGTTTTTGAGGGAGCTCCAGGTTTTGGTGTCTCTGGCGCCAAGGCTGCAGTCGCTGTCGCAAGCCCTTGGCTCAGGCTACACTTCTAGCAAGTTCAGGCAGGAGATTTACAACCCCTAAAGCTGCCTCTTTCCCTCCCTCTGTATTAGTTTCCTCTAGAGCCTGTCCTGTCTGAGGCCAGCTCATTAGAGACCCAGCAGAAAGAAAGGTCTGTACAACCCCTGTTATTTTGGAGGGTCACATGTCTGCTCCCCAAACTGCTGCCTTCATTAGCATGCAGCAGGGCAGCACACCCCTCATCAACTGCTCCAAGTCTCTGTCTAGCCAAAATGGATTTGTGGTGCCCCTTTCCGCACTCACAGCACCCACCCTGGAGAGCTGCGGCTGCCTCCCCAGCCAGACCCAGATCTCAATGTCGTCAGCTGTGCTGCATTTTTGGGAGTCCCCCATGCACTGTGTTTTGTGCCAGCTCCATCTGACCCTGTTTGATTGGTTTAGGTGGGCTCGGGAGCCATGCACTCACTAGTGCTTCTGGATCTGGATCTGCAGGGGTGGCTGTGCAAGCAGGGCAGCTGGGTGCAAGCAGGCTGGGCGGCTGTGCTCAGGAAAAGGAGGGAGGATATGAAAACACCCTGCAAGCAGAGGGAGAAAAATCCAAGACACCTGAAGACACCATTTAGCCTGACTTGTTGTTAAACCTCCCGCCATTATACCTGATCAGGGATGACAAATGCACTTCCAGACGAGGGCCGGGACACGGTGGAGGAGGAGAGGGCAGGGGGATGTTTTCCCTGCAAAGGCCACCCCAGTTGCAACATCCTCACTTGAGTGTCATCTTGGCCAAATTTATGTGTTTCCTTCTGCCACATAGCACAAGCCAGGTCCACATGCACACACCTTAGGTCACCAGCCTGAGACTGCTGTGCTGGGGACACTTGGCGGGGAGGTTGGGAGGTGCACCACAGAGGACATCACGTACCTTCCTGTGGCTGCGCTGTGGGCTGAGCCAGCAGGCCCTGTTAGCTGTGAGCAGACAAATGTGGCCATCCCACCACAGGACACAGCACAGCTCTGGGAAAAGGAAGAAGTGGGTGAAAGCATGTGGGCTGGCGGTATGGACCATTCATTGTTTTCTCACGGCATGACTTTCCAACCACGGCAAAAGTAGAACAAAACATTGACATAGTCAAAATGTCCATGTCCAGGGTGTTCCACCACCATTGCCTTTTGCTGGGGCTTCTGGTACCCACCACCAGTGCTCCCCAGAAATCCCCCTCTTTCACTGATGCTTCATAGACCCTTTTGCCATCAGCCCCATCCACCTCCTGCTCCTAACCTCTTGTTTGGGGTGGCCCAGGGAGCCCAGTCCTGGCCCAGCACTGCCCAGAGTCATTCTGACTGGTGTCCATTCATCAGGCATCCCACAATATGTGCCTCCCTGTGGGAAAGGTTACTGGGGTTTGGCAGAGCAGTTGCTCCCTCAAGGATGGGGATGTTGGCTTGAAGAGCCAGTTTTCCCCCAAGGCAGAAGTTCGAAGTCTCCATGCTGCTTTGTGCTGGGAGCTGGAAGTGAGGGAAAGGAGGAAATGGTGATTCCTGTTCACGTTCGTGATCGACACAGCTGACTGCTCAGTTTGGCCTCCTGACTGGCCACAAAGGGACGGATGCACAAACACGCACACATGCATATTTATAGGCACACTCGCAGCAACTCATTTTGTCCCAGTCCCTCGAAGATGTTGCCCTTCATCTTGCTTTCGCTCTTCAGTTTCTACCCATCTCTCAGCCTAAAAATCTGCTCCTTCAATGTGAGGTCTTTTGGAGAAACTAAAATATCCAGACCTGAAGTCGTCGATGCTGTGGTAAAGGTACGTTCACTTGCCTAGATGAGACAGACACTGAGCTGTCTGAGGATTTCTTAGCTGCGTTTTATTTATCTTTACACAGTTGAATTTCAAGTAAAAACAAAAAAAGAGTGAATAATTTAAAAAATTTTATGCTCTTAAAGGAAAATTCAGCCTGTGGTTAGGTAGGATGTCTGCTGTTATTTAAGCCTGCATGGAAATGTAACAGAAACAATATTTGCTGTTTCTGTTGGCAATGGAGTTAGGAAAGGAAGAAAATCTCTGTGCCCAGTAAAAATAATCTTCACTTTGAGTCCACAGAGCTTTGTTTTGTGATACATTATTCACCTTTCTTTTGTGCTATTTATTCTGAAATATTCTTGCCTAACCAAACATATTCTCAGGACAGCAGAGAGTATCACATTAGAGAGTGGTACAAAATTGAAAAGCCTGACTGCTAATTCATGTAAACAAATCCTCACCATCAGGGTTTCTCTTCAGCAGCTGAGGTAGCTCAGTTTTTTAAAAGAACCATGTTTTGGACTTGTAGCTTTTGCAAGTCTCCTGAGATGCCACAGTAGCAGAGGACACAGTGCTTGGTGTTAGCAGGATGGCTGCGTGTGCCGAATGGCAGCAACAAGGAATGCCACCGTTTAGTTGGGGTTTAATCCTCTCATTGCAAAGGGCTGGAGAGGAGAGCTTTGTTGGAGTTTGCATTTCTGGACTGCTCTTCCTACACTGTCAGCACTATGGGCAATATATACTAAATTATGGGCAATATATTAATTCTGACAAGTTTTAGGGGGCAAAAAGGGGCTTTTTTTCCCCATGAATATCACCCACAAAGTTTGAAGAACAACAGCAACAGGGGCTAAAGGAAGCCCCCGTGTATGTTGGGCTATGGGGTGAGCTGGGCTTTACTGCGGAGAATCCCAGCACTGGCATCGAGAGTTGAGCCAGGCTGGGGCAGAGTCCCCCCTCCCCCCAGCACCCTGCATTTCCTCTGTGGTGCTGCAGCCCACAGGTGCCAGGACCACATTTTCAGACTGGGGGTCATTTTGGGCTCCATGGGCTATTTCAGAGGGGTCTGGGACAGGTGAATGCTGACAGCACATGCAGCTTTTGGAAGGCACAGAGTAGCAATAGGACCCTAGGGAAAGGGGATCCTAGAACAAGGATGGATACCATAGCAGTGAATTGATGATTTACCCTAACTGGATCCCCTCAATGTCCCCCAGATCCTCCTGCCACACCCATCTGAGTGCCCAGTGAGTTGGGCTGTTTGTGTGCAGCAACAGACCAAAGCAGAGATGAAAACCTATGTGGCAAGGGGCAAGGAGGAGAGAAAAGCCCAATCGGTGGGGTGTGGGGGCCAGGGGCAGCACCCCAGCAGTGGTGTGTGCAGAGCGGGCTTGCATCAGCGGCTCTTGCTGTCCCTTCCTCTCTACAGTTCCTCCTCAGGGGCAAGAACAAACCCGAAACCACTCTGCTCCCAAGTTCCCTTTCCCAGCTCCCATGGGGGTGTGAGGTGGCTCTGAAAGCAGAAGGGCTTTGCTCCAGCTGGTACCCTCCTCCCACGGCTCCAGGCTGGGTGCCACTTCTTCCACAAAGGACTTCTTCCCCCACACCCGTAGCCACTTCTTTTTAATCCTCCAAAACCCACTGCGTGCAAACTTGTTTTTGCTCCTTCCCCTTACAGATCATTTCTCGCTGTGACATCATGTTGCTGATGGAAATAAAGGAGAACAAGAACCGGGTTTGTCCTCTCCTGATGGAGAAGCTCACCAGGTAGAGTAACCATGGGCAAGTGGGCAAATATTGGGAAAGATGTTGGGCAAGAGCCTGTGCTCTGTGCTGCCTTACCGGGATGAAAGCTCATGGTCTGGGCTCTGCCCCAGCCGTCGAGGAAAGGCCAGGCTCAGGCAGCCTCACTAAAGGCCAGGAACAAAGCCAGCTCCAGACCACTGTAGGACACGTATTTTTAAATCAAAATAACCAAGTTAGATACAATTTGTTAAAGGTTAATTCTCAAAGGAAAACAGAAGGAAGGGAAGGGCCCTTTCCTGGCTAGCAGAAGGGCAGCTGCTTTTCTGCAGGGTTTGGAACTGCTTTAGATTGGGGATTGCCTGCCTGGACTGATAGTCCAGAGGAAAGAGCAGCATATGTCTGGCTGGACATGAGACCCAGCTGAAAGAGGGACAGAGGCTGCAATAAATAGGGAGGGGGTAGTGTGAAAGAAGCAGACATGGAGCACAGGTTCAGACCACAGGTCCCGGGAAAGATTTATTGTCACTACCATCTGCCTCTGATGTCAGGCAGGCAGCATCTTCTACCCTCGGGCACAGGCTAAATTATCTCCTCCTCAGCTCCTTGTGAATGCAGAACTAAACTCAGGAATACCATTTTCCTTCCAGTCAACTGAAGGGGACGAAGGAGGAATACAGATGTGTCATCAGTGAGAGGCTGGGAAGGAACAGCTACAAGGAGCAGTATGCCTTCATCTACAGGTGAGCAAGCTCCCCTCACCAGCCCCTTGCCCTGCCCTTCCGGGTCTCAGCCCTCTAGAGACAGGCTGGACATGGTGGTGGCTTTTCTCCAAGGGAGCTGGAGAGGTGCAGGCTGCGTGGGTGGGATGGGCTGTGCCTGTGTGTGGGGATTGTCCCAGGTGCAGCCATCTGTGTGGCCTGTATGTGCCCCAGACTATGGCCCAGGGTCTGGGTCAGAACATGGAGTCAGTGTTAGACATAGTCCAGCAAGCCACGAGTGTGACATCCCCTATCCTGGTTTTTATGCTGCAGGCAACATTTGGTATCAGTAAAACAAACCTACCAGTACCCTGACACCCAGCCTGGGGACGAGGATGCCTTCTCCAGAGAGCCCTTCGCCATCTGGTTCCAATCTCCAAAAACCGGTGAGACATTTCAGAAACAAATAGTTCTCCCACAGGCAAGTCTTACAGAGTGAGACAGCACCAGCCGGACCCGAGCAAGTGATGGGGGCAGGCCAGAGTGGCCGCATCCTGACCCCACGCTGCATTTCCTTACAAGAGCAGCATTTGCCTTGGGGCCTGCTGTCTTCAGCATCACCTGCAGCCCCGTGCATGCCAGTCCCAGGAGAGCATCTGCCACCACCACGGGCACTGGTTTGACATGGCTGTGGGGGCAGCTATCGCTACGGGTGTCAGAGCAGGGCTTGCCTTGCCCTGGCACAGCACCTCCCCGCTTCACAGCCTTGGCAATGTGCAGTGACACAGCAAGCACCTCTGATCCACATCCAGAACAGAAGCTGTTTCTTCTTCAGAAAAACCTTCTCACAAGTCAATCTCTGGTTCTTTGTGATTCAGTGTGTGTTTAACCATGACATTTTTTTTCTGCTCTTTTAACTTGCTTTTAAGATGTCAAAGAGTTTGCTATAATCCCCCTGCACACCACGCCAGAGACAGCAGTACGGGAGATTGATGAGCTCTATGATGTCTACTTAGATGTAAAACAGCGCTGGAAAACTGAGGTTAGTTGCCACACCTGTTACTAACAGCAGTTTTGGTACGGAGTCACCCTGCATGGTTTTCACTACCCACAGCCTGATAACCTTAAAACTGTTGATAACAGGCCCCAGATTTTTAGTATCTTTTTGACATATTTTCAATGAGTTCCCCACATTTTAATCAGTAAACTTGATCTCCTAATAAAACTGTTGTTTAATCAGCATACCTTGTCATGGGCCCAGCAGAAATGAGAAATCACACTGCACTTGATTATCACTCACTCTTTGAGCTGTAATGGCTATTGGGATCCTAAAAGTCCTTGCCAGTCTTCTTTTGAAGAACTTGTCCTCATGATTATCTTCTAAAACCCTCCTACCTTCCAGAACTTCATCTTCATGGGAGACTTCAATGCTGGATGTAGCTATGTTCCCCAAAAGCACTGGAAGAACATTCGTCTGAGGACTTATTCTGAATTTGTCTGGCTAATCGGTGACAAAAATGACACGACAGTGAAGACAAGCACAAGCTGCCCATATGACAGGTAAAGGGGCTTATTGCCAAACCATTCCCTGTTCATGACTCCCTGAGAAAAAAAAGTACATGGAAAGGTGTCAGTGACTGTCAGAAAAAGCAAATGTGCATGAGGCCTTCAAAGATAAAGCAGTGTCCAGAGGGAAATGAGACCTGGATACTGCTAGTCAGGAGCACAAAGCACTTTGCAGGCTTGTTGTCAAGCAGTTTTGAAGAAAGGGTAGGATCTCATGCAAGAACCAGCCCTTGCTGTGGCTTAGGTAGAGATGAATGACAGGCAATTACACAGCACTTCTCAGCTGCAGGGAGCCCTGCAGACACCTCAGTGGAAGGCACTGATGCCTCCTCCGTGCTTTGTGCCATGGGTTTTGCTCTTGCATTTGTAATTTAAATTGACAAATGCAAAGCCTGGTTCTGGTCTGGAGGTGGGACACCTCGACTTCCCCATGCACATGGCGAGTCCTGCTGCTACCTGCAGCTCCCTCAGCAGGGTCAATAAATATATCAGCTTATTAGAGCCCAAAGTAAGTGAAGACTCAGACCTCTTGCAGAACGACCTTCTGGATAGAAGCAGGACTTCACTGAGACTCCAGTTATTAGTGTCCTATGATTTTTTGTATCCAATGTACAGCTTTGAACTTTACAGCACTGTTGGGATGCCAAGGAAAACAATCAGCCAAACAGCAGAAAACAGGTGTTGGAAACTCAGAGTAGGCAGCCTAAGGAAAAGTACAAACCATACGTAGCTGTGGCTCCATCAAGGCCACCTCTCTGGCCACCGGCTTGGTGCAGCACGACTGCTGCTGTTCGGGCACCCCATAACAGCACTCTGTTCCCTTGCTCCTTGCAGGATTGTGATCAGTGGGCAGAAGCTCATCCACGCTGTTGTGCCTCAATCTGTCAATATCTTTGATTTCCAGAAGGACTTTCAAATGACTGAGGAGCAGGTAGGCACAGCACAGCCTCTGCAGCAGTGGGGCGAGGGCTAACACAGGAGTGCAAAGCCAATGGTATCCAGTTGGGCTGGCTCCCAGCTCCTCTGTATCCTTGTCTTGCAGGCGCTGGGGGTGAGTGACCACTTCCCAGTAGAGTTTGAGTTAAAAATAAAAGGCGGCTTCTTCAACTGGCTGAAATCAAAGTTTTCAAGGAAGAAGAGACCAAGAAAGAACCGCCGCTCATGAGCATGCTGAGTCCTCTCACGTGGCATGGAAATACATGGACACCAACAGATCTTGTAGAAGAGTAGTGTAGGTATACTTATGGCAAGTGCAATATTTAGTGGAAAAAAAGAAATTTTGTTATAGTTCAAATATTTGGGGTAAGAAGGCAAACTAAACCTTCAGGTTATTTTCCTCATTGTATGTAAAAATAAATCAGCCAGATGCAGCTTGCTATGCTTACTGTCCTGATCACAAATGTAAGGAGCTACTGTGAGGGTAAAATACTCATGTGTGCTTTACCTGTAACACCTGAAGGGCAGGAATCTCCACGTGTTCACTTGGGCTCTGGAGTTCTGCCATTCCTCTGCATGAGCAGGGGGATTAAAAGGATCTTTCTGCACCGTGCATTGTGTTTATGCTTCAGAGCTGCAACCAGCAGGACTCAGGCCTGTGCCTGGTGATTTGCACTGTAAAAACGTTCCTGAACTTAAGAGCATTTGCTTGGTGTGAGTTTGAAACTGCTCACAGTATCAAGGGCTTGGGCAAAGACAGAAAGAAAAGACAGAAGGACAGGCAGTGAGATCCCCTTTTCTGCACCAACACAGCCAGCAGCAGCAGCAGGAAGAGAATGCTGGTGGTTCCCTTCTCTGATTGCCATCACCCTGCCTGCAAACTGCAGGTGGTAAGTCCTGTGGATCCCAGGTGACAGTGCTGTCAGCAGAAAGCATCAGCAAAATTGTCATAAAAAACTGATTTCAGCATCCTGATGTGGAAGTGAGCTGCATCTATCCCCCTGCACACCCCCCCGAAAACCTCCATGGCTGCCTGAAGTTCTCCGATGAACCAGACTTTAATGATGGTTATTTAACTTAGTGGTGCAGCAATCTGTTTTCTCAGCTCAGCCCACAGGCTGTATTTAGTGCAAACCAAACCCTGTCACACAGATGGCATCTGAAAAGTGGGAATAATCCAACTGTTAGTAGAGGCAAATACTCATCTCCCTTCATTAACACCCTCCTGATTTTTCTGCTGATGGGGCAGGGAGGGATACAAGATAGGCTTTCAGGGGAGAAAAACAGTTTGGCCCTTGCAAAACTCACTGTCCAGAGAGAAAGAACTTGAGGAAAGAAACTAAATCAAGAGGAGATTATCCCGGGGGGTGTGTATAGGGCAGACAACAAATCCTACAAATTTCAGTAGCAATTAATTTTGAAATGATACAGCATTTCATAAGCTCCCTTGGTTATATTCCGGTCAAGGCATAAGGAAAGAGCCTGATTTAGAACAAATATTTACATTAGGATTTTTATAGAAATGCCACTGTCTGGCTGACAGCATCAATGGTGAATGCTGAAATCAGTCTTAAGTCTCTTGCCTCACATGTTAGTCCTACATAAGTCCCTACTCTTTTTTGGACTTTGGAAAGAATCATGCTTCAGGAAAGCAATAATAGATACATAAAATATGTAATTATGACTACATCTTACTGAAAATTTTTGCCCTTATTTGAAACATCAAATATAATCCTTTACCCAGCATCTGAATGTAAGAGACACGGCCTGAGAGTAGTTGCTGGAGCGGCTGCAGCCTCAGGCATGATGTTAGCAACCGTCAGTCTGGAGATGCTATTGGAGAGAGACGAAACATTTGACCAGCACAAAGACATCTTAATGCAAAATGATGCTCCTCTATGGAGAACTGGGATGCACTTTTGTGGGACTCAAAGCAGACAGACAGCATCTGTGCTCAGTTTATCACATTTGATAGGGGCTGGGATGTGTCGAAAGCTCATACAGTCAGCACAGTTGGTCTCTATAGATATTCCTGCATTTATTCCATATCTTCATTAGACAGCATTACATTCTAAAATGTTTAACAAGTCACGTTGTTTCCAGATTTTCCCTACCTGGGAAACCCCTGTCCTAACAGCAAAGTTGTTCCAGTCTGCAGGAGTCTCCATGTATTCTGCAGCCAGAACAAAGTTTTTCTTTGGATGAATGAGGCTTCTTGAGCTTTATTTATGATGAAACAGAAATTTTACACTGGGAATCCAAAATGGCCTGGATAGACCTTATCTCATGCTAGCCAGGTCTCAGATCATGGCTGGGAGAGAAACAAAGACGTTCTTCAGAAACTGAAAACTATTTTTCCTCCACAGCAGCCCTGGCCAGGTAAGAACACAGAGCAGGTAGGGTCCAGCTGAACAAAACTTGCTAGGACCCCCCAATCCCTCAGGTTTGGGTCCTTAGGAAGCCCTTCTCCAATGCATGATGCTGAAGTCACCCTTGCTTCCCACAGACCTGAGGTCTCCACTGCCCCACAGAGATTCCCCCTCCCCAGCACCACAGGAGATCCCTGCTGCTCTGCACCTGGCATGGAGCCAAGGTTGCCCCTCACCCTGTAGAAACCCCTGTGGAAAACAAATCATGGGTTTTGCTGCCCTGGGGGAGTGAATCCCTTGACAGGGAAACCCCCAGGAAACCACCACAGCAACCTGAGGCAGGACTGCCATTTCTCAATTGCCTCCATCATCTCCACTGGCTAGGTTTGTCCATCTGCACCTTGGACTCATTTGAACAGGGCTCTTGTCCTCTTCCTAGCCTTGACATTGCTCCCTATTAACTCAAGGGCCCCAACACCTCTCTGCCTATTCTACAGGGGTTTTTTTAATCCCCAAACACAGACCTATGGAGCATGTACTGTGAACATGCAGCACTAGGGGAACTTAAAAAATTATATATAAACTATCATCAATCAAGCATGCTGGGATATGCTGTTTAACATCCTCCACAGGAGGACAGGAGTCATCAGGACCAGTGACTGTCCCCTCTCTGCATCATGGCAAGTGTCCCCAGCTCTTAATCCCTTTGGCACAGCAATACTCATGCACAGCACAGCCTTTCTTATTTGGGTTTACATTCACATTTGTTTTACTTTCCTGAAAGTTCACCGTGCACGAATGCACACAGACACGAGCAATTCAAGCCTGAATACCTTCTAAAGCTCTCACTGCTTCACCACCACGTGGGCAATAGGTGAACAGAAGCAGGTGCCAAAGCCATCACTGAAGGGGTTTGGGCTGGGACCCGTATGTGCCCTGGGTCCGGACATACAGATGTACAGCCACATACAGATGTGCAGTAAGCAATTGAGCTGCAGCCTTGAGAAAGGCTGTGTTGTGCTATCGCACAGCAGGGCCAGCAGACTGATAGCAATAACAAAGGCAGAAAAAGTAAAGAGCCTCCCAGCATGGGACTGCTGAAACCAGCAGTTGGTCCAAGTCTGTCTGCTTCACTGCTCTCTTGGCATTTGGAGGGATTGTGGGGAGCAGCTTGGTGCCCCAGACTGGGCTTGGCCACTCACTGATGGAGCATCCACCACAGAAAAGGACCAAGAGCAGAGCAGGGGCTTCTTAGGCAGCGCTCACATGGCACTCATAGGGAGATTGTTTTCAGTCTCCCTGCTTAGTGGTCCCTGATGGGGCTTTTCTCTGCTGAGCAAGCCGAGAAGATGGAGAGCAGAAGGTGAAGATGACAGTCATCTTTTTCCTGCCTTTGTTCAAAAAGGAAACAATGTGAAAATTCACTCTTCTTTCCCCTCCATCTATGGGCCGTTAAAGGTGTTTCCACAATCTCTGTCAGCCCCTTACCCAAGGTAACACAGGTTTCTCCCTTCGGCACAGACTCCTGGCCACCCGTGCCACGGAGCCATATGTGCATTAAATATTATCAGGGCACCCCCTGGTGGCACCACTATAAATGCTGGTGTCTGGGGGAGGTGGCCATGGTATTTAGACCTGGATGCCACAGCACAGCTGGCAAACCCAGCTGGGGCAAGAAAACACAATTTCACCCCTACCTGGAAGCTCACAGATCTGCATTCCCGTATGTGTCTCTACACAGACCTTTTCTAGTCACCATCAAGAGCTGGCCGCAGCTGACCCCAAAGTGTCCCTGGTCTCGCTGTGTCTGTAAATTAGTTTTGCAACAAAAAGGTAGCACATTTTTTGGCTCCAGGCCTGTTTATTCATTGCCCACAGTTATTTGATTAGGAAACACACTGCGATGACCTTCACCAGCCTGCCTCGCTTGCAGGCAGCAGCTTCCAGGACCAGGCGCTGCCAGGTCACGTCCACCCAAGCAACATCTTGGGTGTCCCCTGCCATGCCTGCACCAGGAACATTGGGGTGGCTGGTTTAGCCCAGTAGCAACTATAGCCTTGTCAGCTGCCCAGCCCCTCAGGATGTCCTTCAGCATCTCCGCTTCTGCCCTTTGGTGGTTGGTATCTGATTTTGGGAGCAATGTGAGGCTGCTCTGACACCAGTACCACTGTCCATTATTCACTGTGCCCACCTAGAGCAAATGCCACTGACCCGCTTCTCCAGTGCTGGGGAAAACTGGGATCGGGATCGAGGGCTCTTTCTGCAACCCCTGGGACTGGGTTTAGCTCACATTCTTCTCTGCCTTCCTGAGGGTTAAGCAACGTAACCTCTCCACAATCACCTGGTATAAAATTATGAACAGCCTTTCAATGCAGTCTGGTTTTCCAGCCGGTGTGAAAAACAAGGTTAAATACTTGTGTCATTTTAAAT
This sequence comes from Brachypteracias leptosomus, assembly GCA_013401335.1. Classification (NCBI taxonomy): domain Eukaryota; kingdom Metazoa; phylum Chordata; class Aves; order Coraciiformes; family Brachypteraciidae; genus Brachypteracias; species Brachypteracias leptosomus. Next base: position 117,427 of record VYZX01006644.1, read on the forward strand.
ACAGTGCCTCAGCTGTCAGTGTTTGCAGGGTATTTTCGGTTAGTCAGGAGACAGATTTATAGGAATTAATTTCCATATTGGCAAAGGAACCAGAAGTCTTCCCTGAAAAGCTCTGCTAATGCTGGATTTGAGACATGACCGCTTTCTGTGTGTCTCAGCTGGGAGGAGGGCCTGACCCCAGCCATTTTCAGTGAAGCCAGCTGCAAAATCGCCCCTCTAAAATACCCTAGCAGTACATCACTGTCAGGAATACATACCCTCCAGCAAGGCCAGCTCCTCCATGGGGCTTGAAGGGTTCATAGGCTTCCAGCTAAGCATGGATATAAATATTTGCTGTACCAAGGGTCCTGCAGAAAGGCAGTTCATCACAGGAAAGAGCTGTCAAACATACCTCTGGGTCCTGCTAAATCATATTTTGCCAGCCAAATTTTATTTTTTTTTAAAAAAATCACATATATTAGTCTTTCATTCACATTATATAAAGAATGCACTTTAAATCCTGGCTAAATTAATAGTGACACAAGCTATAAATCTAGCCTGATTTAGTGTCAATGGTTTTTCTAAGCATGTAATATAAATTCACAACTAGGAAAATTAGCTGAGAAATTCTGAAAAGCCGTTTAAAAGCATTTTCCCAGGAGACCCTGGGGAAACAGCCCTGCACAAGAGGTGGAGCTGGCAGCAAGGCTGTTTTGATAACCTTTTGCAAGAGGGACCTGCTGAATATTAACGATCACTGCAGGCTGTGGAGGAAAAAAAAAAAGTGCTAAAACCCATCCTGCTGCTTCCTCTCAAGCTTGGATGGAGCTGTGAAGATGTGGTACCTCACAGTGGGATGAGGATGGGAATATCTAAAAGTTACTGCAGCAGAGAGAAAAATTATTTAAAAAAATAAACTTATGCTTACAGAAGCTGGAAAGTTTGATGTTGAAAGGTGTGAGTACCAGGTGGGTTTGCTCCCAGCCTACAGGAACACAGCGGGGCTGGGTCCTCTGGCAGCACGTCCTGCACCACTACTGCCACTGGTAAAACCTGACACTCCTTCCTACTGCTCTGTCTGTAGATAGGAAATGTATAAAGGAAGATAAATAAGAAAAATAATATCCTCCAAATCAACTGCCACAGAGCCCAGAATAAACACCCAGGGATGCTGATGGCAACTTTGCAAGACCTCATCCCCTGCGTGCCAGTGGGTCCAGAGCTGTCCTTGACCTGGCAGAGGCCTCACTGGACAAATGTTTTTGTTTGGCTCCTTGGAGAGAGCAGCAAAGCCAGCTGCCATGATAACAAATGCTTTGGAAAGAGTCTTTCTTCAAACAAATAAAAACCACCGTATGAGAAAGCATTGTACCATTCCCTGAACTAATAGTTTCATGAAACTCCGTCCCAGTTTCTGTCAAGTGATGTCTGTTTACATGTAACCACTTTGGACAGTCTTTTAAATGTGATTAATACATAGTTTGTTTCCTTTTAAGTAAGAAAGGTGCCTTGTCTGTACTGCAAGTACATTTCAACATAGGGGAAAAAAAAATCAGTTCAAAACAAATACATTTAGAACTTAAAATGGAGTAGAGAAAAAAGCAAGTTCTGGATCGGAAACATCACAATCTCACTTTTCACAGCCAATTAGAGGAAAAACTAATTACAGGGTTTGCATAATCTGACCAAAACCAGAGTCTTGTTAAGCAACAGCCCCACCACCCTCATGGTGAATACACACGATAAACATCAGAGCAGCTCAGTACTTTTTAGTAGGTGAAGGGAGATCCGTTTTGGACACACAAAGTACTCTGTGCAGTCCCAGGCCTGGCATGGACTGGAGATTTACTGCTGCAGTAACATTGCCAGAAAAATTAAGTATACTGGATTATCTTTTTTATGTGTATACATATATATTAAAAAATAATTCAAGGATTAATTTGAAATAATTTCAAGAATTATTAAAGACATACATCTTTAATTTAAAGATAATCACACTGATACAGAAAAGGGCAAAGTGGTACCAACAGCCCCCATGCTGCCTGTGCACCCCGTGCTCAGTCTGGCCAGTCACTGAATGTCCCAGACCATTAATAAAGCAAAGCAACAACAATACCATCCAAGGTTTATTATATCGCAAGAACAATAACATACCAGGTGCAAATGGCATGAGCGTTATTTTACTGGTGTGCAAACACCAAAGACAAGGACCAGCTCTTGGCAGGTCCTGGATAGGTCGCCTTCTCCCTGGTCCGCGGAAAGGAGCTGAGCAGAAATGGCGCCTTACGCTTTTTGGAAGGAGCTGTGTGTTAGTACTTTATTTCAAAAAGGTTGAAGCCACTTTGAAAAGCGAAGCCCCGTGCTGCCAGGGTACTGCTGGGACAAAAACAGAGCTGGCAAAGGTTGAAGTGTGTGCTGCAGCCTGGGACAAGCCAATGGCTGTAAGTGCCCATACCTGGGGTTTTCTCCCCCAAGCCCCTGAAGAAGGCAGCTTTGTGCCCATTGGCCACAGCAAATGGTGACCTTTACCACTGTCTGAGAGTGCCTGACAGAACCAGACCTGTAAGGAGCTGCCCCCTCCAGCTCACACAAGACCTCCTGCACCTTTTGTATCAGGCACAATAAAACAAAAGGCAGCCATTCAGTTTGAGCGGTGCAGAAAGCAAGGGCTGTACTGGCAACACATTTAGGTACATCTGTGGGTGGAGGGGCTAGCAACCACCCCACCTTCTGGCTTCCAAGGCACTGATCAGAAGAGAAGTGGTGGATGTTCTCCTGAAAAAGGAGGGGAAAAAAAGCAATCCACAGCTATAGGCAAAAAGAACATACCCATCCTCCATAAATGATGAAGAAAGTGCATCTCACACCATTGCAAGTCTACTCAGCAAGAGACAGTGGGATGCCAGTAACAGTACAGCAGCACTCCAGCCCTATAGCTGCCTGCTAAGGTGGGCACTGCAAACTAAAACCTCCATGAAGGTGCCAAAGACAAAGCAGAGCACGTGGCCCCTCAAAGAACTGCTTTGTGCCCCACACAGTCCTCAGTTTCCAGAGTCGGCCGAATATAGTTGCCAAAGACTGACATAACCAAGTTGCACCAAAAGCTGTTCTCATCCACACTATTGGGTGCTTGCTGTCCTTAGCAAGTTAATTGTTGTGGCTATCCCACAGCTGTCAGTGCCTAAGCATGGCAAAACTGCTTGCTTGAAATAAAGCTCAGTTTTTGCTGGAGATAACTTCAGAGAAAGTAAAAGGGTCCACTGACTTCACAGACAAGTCCCATTAATTTCAGCCAGTGTGATTAGACCATGACCCCAAGCAGTAGCAGGCAAGAGAAGCTCAGAGAAGAGCAGGGTTACAGGGCAATAGGAGTTACACAGACACAAGGCTCTCAAGGTTTACCCAACCCAACAGCTGTATCCAGGTTTGTTTTGTTTAAAAACATTAAATAGGAGGTTCAGGCTGACATAGCACAAAGCTTATGAAACACAGTTAACTCTAAAAAGGAAATAACCTGATAAACCTGGGGCAGGAAAGTCCTTGGCAGCCACTGTGTGTCAGGTTTCAGTGGAACTTCCAGTGGGAGCTGTGTTTGGGAAAACATCTGCTGGTTTCCATGGCCCTGTGCCGGGGCTGGCCGGCCCCAAGTGCAGTGCCAGGTTGGGAACAACCTTCTGCAAACAACCCTGGGGAGCCCAGAGGAGCCGGTGGCTGCCACCAGCAGCACCCCAAGATCTGACCAATAACCCTGCTAGCATCTCCAGGGACATATCACTCCCCAGCACCACTGCTCCAGGGCCTGGATCTACACAGGGGAACACAAGCATGGCTGTGTCATGCCCCGTGCACACACCGTCTGTGGCTGCCCAGTGCACTTACACCATGGCCTAAACATTTTTATTTTTTTTCTAAACCGAAATATCTGAGAAGAGTTTTAGAGACAAGTGAATAGCACAGGTTACACCCATGTTCTTCATAGGTACCTGCACAGCTCTGGGGCCAGGGGTTATTCGGTCTGCCTGAAGCTGCTGCATGGTGTAGCTTTAGTTTGAACTTTACTGACTACATATAAAAAGAATCCAATGTTGGTTTTAACATGCACATTTTAATGAAGCAAACATTTCTATTTAATAAGTTATAAGATACAATTTTACAATCCTGCATTTTATTCCAGTTTATTTTGTTTTTACTTCCTAGTTTACAATGTAGTGAGCATTTCACATTAAGGCACAAAAAAAAGCACAGTTAAAAAAACCCAACCTTCCTTTATTTCCCAAATGACTGTGCTGGAGAGTAGTGCATCCACATATAACTACAGAACCATAAGCATGAATTTCTCCCTAGGGACAGACTGTGACATTTCGAGAGGTTTTCAAAAAATCCTACCTTCTAATTGCAGAGTTAAAGCTCATTTGGAGAGTTTGCTAAAGCCCCCACGGCTAACAGGAATTCAGACACGCACTTGGGAAGTAGCATGGAGTAATCCAGGACAAACAGACAGGTTATAATAGAAGTTTTCACTCCCTGACCCTCAGCAAGAATGCTTTTTGCAGCACAAAGGGGATTTCAGGAGTTGAGTGTGCCTCAGGCATGTCCTTGGACTGAGATAATAAAATGACTTGCACCAGAGAGGTTTGTTGACTGGTATTTCTGTTGTTGGTAAATTTGCACACCCATCCCCCTCCTGCCCCATACCCAACTACAGAGGTGGGGTCCCATCCCCAGGCTGTCTTCTTTGCACCATCTCAGCTTCTCACATGGCCCACAGCCCACTGATCATCTTCACAATACACTGCTGTGCTCTGACCTGCATCCATTTTGGGTCACGCAGGTGAGAGCTACACCTAGCATGGCAAGTTTAGGGGCTTTATTTAACCCAGCCAACCTGGGTGTTGTTCTTAAAATAAATCAAGATGTCTGGGGAGTTACCTGTAAAGTTACAGAAATCTCACCAGAATCCCAAGCTCATTAAAATCCACATTGCTAGCATCACGGCCAAAAAGCTACCTGGCTAGATTTACAAAGCGTTAACATACAAAGGCTGAAAGCTTCCAGGAAGTCATTTTCAGTCTGCTTTTGGTTTGCTATAAAAGATAAACTTTTACTAAATGTAAACCATTAGCAAAGCATTTTCAGAAACATTTTTAATTTGAGTGTTAAAGCCACTTTTAGTAGCTTTTTATTATGCTAAGTGTTAAAATTGATCAAGTATACAGAGGCACCTATTATAGTACCAGTTTTACCTCATTTCTTTACAGAAAAGAATTTGAACTGGGGACAGCCCAAGTCATACTCCACAACTAAAACAGTCTCCAGTCAAATAAAATCAGTAGTTAAGATACCCAATTACAAAGACAAATTCCAGTTTTCAATTAACATCTAAAGTCTTTAACACCCACAAGGGAAATTAGTGTCTATTTATCCACATGATTCTCCAAACATTAACAGTGACCTGAACAGCACTGCAAAGGTACAATTTGAGGAGGACATTAAATAGATCGACATTAGGTTGGCAAGTGGGATAGAAGTGAAATGCTTGTAAAAAATAAAGTTACAGAGTTTACTTCTGACTGAAATGTGAGCTGTATTTATCTAGATACTGCATCTTGCAACAGGACTGCACCCAGTATAACTCTACATCTTAATCACAAACGCAAGAATGGGACTCTGACGTTTGGTGAGTTTAAGGGACAGTGACGTGGAAGGGACTCCCAGGGATATGCTCATCACCCCATTTCACCGCCAGAACATAGTCACCCCTTTCCTTGACAACATACATTACATTGTACTGATGGCTGCCCAAATGCTTGATGGATACCTCTTCGCACGGTATTGTAGGTCCATGGACGCCAACTAACAACATATTTGAACCTATAGCAAAATAACAGACTGTTAGCATTCCTAAGCTCAACTGAATAAGCATGGTTGTAGCATGATATATTCGCTCCAGAACACAAGGTTTTGTTCTTTTAAATTCACATAGTGGCAGTCTGAGGTATGGCTAAGCTAATTTGGTATAAGAAGGAATTTTAATTTTAAAAAGCCTTCAACCTCGGAGGCAAGGTTTTACTCGTGCATTTTGACAGACCTGAGAGGCTACCACTAACTAGAGCACAGGAGACACTAACTGCTTGTGGAAGCAAGCAGGCACTGCCTTTCAAGTACTTCATTAGAAGTTAATAGCAGACACCAGTGAACACAACTGGCCTGTAATCCACCCACCACAAAGCTTCCAGATGATGATGATCAGTGCTCTAGGCTTACGGGAACATCTTGCATTTCATGCTAAAATGCACCATGAGGGTTGCTTAAGTTCAGTAACCTGTTTATTCTCATGCCATATCCCTGTGGTTTCTTTCAGGTGTACCTGGCTCAGATAAAGCCATTTAGAGAGGAACTGGTATCTTGACAGCCTCTACATTAGGACTGATTTGTTGAGCACCATGTAGCGTTTACTGTTTTTCTTTAGAACCAAATCATCACCTCAAGCTCTGAATTTTAACTTTGCAAGTTGGTTTAGGGGAAAAAAATGCCCAACTAAGCCACTGTGACATCCAGCTGGTTCCTATACCCATACCTGCTTTGCTGCAGTCCACAGAGAAGGAGCTTTTCTGACCCACAAAAGCCTTTGAGAGTCCTGCTCCCCGGGAAACCACTTTGCTGGCATCTGAAGCAGATTTGGGAATAGCACTATAGCAAGTTTCAGTCGACGACCTTGTCACTGACTCTACCAGGATGGAAGACGTTTCGTTGGCGCTGCCTGGACTAACCAGCCGCTGTCCTGGAAACAGAAAAGATTTCTGTCATTCAGATTCACCCCAACTGAAAGACATTTACAAGGAGGTTTTGAAACCCTCCTAATGACTAGCATGCATTCTGCATCCAAAATGCATTTTCAGAGAGAAGTAATTTTCTACTTGGGTTTTTAAAGCTGGCATCTTCCAGCAACGCTGGCAACAATCCCATCCCAGAGCCCTTGAGTGGTTAAAGGACCACAAGAACTTCAGAATTCATTAAGCAAAGCTGGCTGCTTAAGAAGAGTTAATTGTGCTCCAATCACCAAATGCCAAAAATTACTCGAGTTGGCAGAAAAGCAGGTGCAATTTTGCAATAACCCATTTTGAAAGCAGAGCATGTCCCAGCTCAGGGGAGCGCAGTCCCTGCCATCCACTCCCAAGAACACCACCGTGCCACGGGCACCAGAAAAGGGTTCACTAGCTCAGGGGTAGCAGTAGAGATGAATTCCAGCCTGTGTTTAAACACAGCACTGAAGAGAGAAAGAACTTCCTAAACAAGCCTTCCTCACATCACCTAGGAGCCTCCTAGACATTGCTGACCTTTGGTTACGTGACACTTGCACCAAAATGAGAGCAAGAGGGGCATCACTTATGCTACAGGCGACTAGGTTTCAGGCTTTGCGGGGGCAAACAGGTAAATAAGTCTTATTTCCCCACTTCCAATGGCCCTAGTGCTAGGTCAGGATTTAATATTCCCCCATGAAGCTGTTTTACAGCCCTCCATTGAGTCAAGCTGGCAAGCTCTGTTGACTAATGCTCCTATAGCCTCTCCTGAGATCCCTCATTTAGGTTTTGGAGGTGACAGGGAGGAATATTTAGCTTCTCATGGTTTTGGGCATCTAGACCCAAATACTGCACTGTCTCAGAGGGGCATATTTGCTGAATTACACCAACTACTTCAGGCACACAGTAAATACTGGATGGCTTTTTACCTGTAACCTTTGCCTTGAAGGGGCTGCCCACTATGTGGTTAGGTCCACCATATTTAATTCCAATTAAATAGTTTCCCGGAGCCATGGGTGTGTACATGACTTTGTAACCTTCTGGAGTTTCCTGGCAGTCCATTTTCACCTTTGATGGCCCTTCAATTGTAACAGAGAGGGTACCTGGACCAGCCTTGGTTGTGTTAATGAAAAACTCCGACTGCAATCCTAGAAAGATGTAGCACAGTAAGACACACTCTTCCTCGTACCCGATGTTACAAAAGTAGCCTGTTATTAAAAGGGAATGGGTAATTTGGTGCAAGACAAGTCTGCAGGGAGGGACAGTGTGCATCTCCCCAGCATTCTCCCATGAGCCAGCCCCAACCAAGGGCTCTGCACCCCAACAGTCTCCCCACCAGCACCCTGGCTCCCTCCTCTGCTCGTGCCATGTGACTGCAAGGCAGGCAGGAAAAGGGGTCATGAGAGCCCTTTAGGACCAAAATGGAAGGATTTGGGCTTCAAAAGACTGGCTTAGAAAGAAAACTCTTAGAACAAGAGCCTTTTTATTGGGCGTTGGAGCCCACACCAACACAGCCTCCTGCACGGCTAAGCTTGGGAAAGCTTGGAGCCATCTCACTGCCTGGACCATAAATCAGCAGCAAGGGACCCACAAGAAAGCAAGAGAGATGAGGGGCAGGAGATGTCCTGCAGGAGTTGGGTGTTTGAACTGCTCGGCAACAGCACTTGAAGCAGTTTGTGGAAACAAAAGCTTGTTTAATTACAGCATCTGGTTAACATAGCTGAATTATTGCTGCTAATACTAAGCCAATGACACAATGCCAGCAACACAAGAATAAGTTAAGCAAGGCTTTCAGCCCCAAAATAATTTAGTGTCAGAGTCTGGCTTCAAACATTTCAAACTGTTGTATCAGACACTACAGATGAGGAGCAAAGTGCTCAAGCTCAATGAAAACCAGGATGGTTACAGGACCACTTACTACAGCTGTGACTGAAGTATGCAATTATGGTGATAAACCAGGGAGAAATTTCTAGCCTCTCCACAAAAGAGGCTGCTGTGTTGCAATGCTGGAAGAACCCAGCTCCCACAGAGGATTGTACCATCTTCCAGTGCTTTGGCAGTAAATCTTACTGGCACTGTCTGCCTGGGAGGTAAGGCAGGCAGCTTGCAATATGCACGGCTCAACCAGAGGAGCATTAATTCCCAAAGCCAGCAAGCTCCACAGCTTCTCACTGAAGACTTCTTGCTCCAAAGTCACTGCTTTTTCCCTGTGCCCCGAATGAAGGCTCCCATTGTCAGAGGCTGTAGACGCACACCCCTCTCCTGGGGGAAGGTTTCAGGTGCTCAGCCACTGCCTATTGAAACCTCTACACTAGGTCATTGTTTGGAAACACTGCTCAGCAGCTCCCAGGGCACTCAGCTTTTGGCAGCAGCCAGGATTCAACAAGGAGGCACAGAGTAACTTTGCTGAAGTTAAACAGTCTATTTAGACTAAAAACAACCCCAAGCACCTTTATAGATGGAGAAAAATTCCCCTGTCCCTGATGTATCAGTGGCTAGTATTAATGAATGCTTTTGTTTCCATTATAGCAGCACAGGCTATAATATCTTTATTCTACGTAGTACAGCCACATGTGTCCAAAACCAACTGCTTGGTTTCTCCAGAACAGCAGAAGCTTTGATTGAATAACTGCAGGTTTGTTTTGGTTTTGTGGTTTGTTTTTTTTTTTCAGGGAGGAAAAAAAGGTATGAAATGGGATCCACAAAAGACAGCGGTAGATAAGAGGACCTAGCTACCTTGTATATGAAAAGAAGAAACAGTTTTACTCTTCTATTCACCCGCTTGTATAGCCCAAGAAAGGGCACAATTAAATAAAATCAAAGTGCGTATCCTGGAATGTTTTCCTACTTTCTTACCAAGGCCATAAATCATATAAATTAAAAGAAAACCCTAAATTCTTGAGTTGAGAACTATCAGATGGGGCAGTCACAGCAGATAACTGGGAGTCAGATTTCCAAGAAGAGTCAGCGTTCATGCTGCATCTAAGGCTTGTATAGCATGCTACAAAGAACAATCCACCTCACTCCCTAGACTTACATTTAACTTGACATTTCTTAGAGTTGCACTGAAGAAAAGGTAACTGGGTACTCTCATACCTGTTTAACAGGGGTATGCAAGTTAAACAAGATTCCTTCAGCTAGACCAACTCAGTATCTGTATTCACAAAAGCTTCTAGCCTTTGCAGACATCGTGTTCACACGTGGGAAGGAGCCAGAGCATCTTTGGAGCTCCAAGGGACCATAGAAGTGGAACTAAACTAACCAGCAGTCATAGCCTAGCTGCTAACCAGTTCAAGTGAACTGGTGCTGCAGTTGCTGGTTTACAGAGGTTTTAAGTTTATGGCTCAGTATAGCTCTCTAATAAATGGTTGTTAGGAGTTGAAAAGCATGCAAGAAAGCAAAATTAGCCTGTGCCCAGGTTGGCAGAAAATATGGGTTAGTTCAGCTGCCCTAGCAAGGGATGTGAAAATATGCCTAGGAACAGGTTCCGTCTCTCTCAAAGCCAGAGAGCAAACAGGTCTGTATCAGAGCTGTAAGAGAAGGGTTACCCGTGGTACCGCTCTCCAGGCCGGATCCATAGGCTGTGACGAGCGTGGGGTTGCCTGCCTGCCCAGGCTCACCAACACGCACTTTGAAAGGGCTGCCCACAACATGGCTCCCGTTGAACTTCACATCAATGGAGTGGATGCCATTTTCATGGGGGATGAACCGAACAGCATACTTATCTGCAAGAGAGAAGAGGCTCTGCTGATACATCAGAGATAACAAAGCAGTAAAACAGTCAAATCCAGCGCAGGGCTAGTTAGCGACACAAGCAAGGCTTCTGTAACACTTCGACATATTGTGGTCACAGCTTAAGCAAACTCAGCCATGCAAGCTGCTAAGCTCGTATTTAAGTAGGAAAATGCCGTATTTATCACAGGTGGTGTCATGGGTTGTATTTTCACCTTGTCTACTAAGACATGATCTCAGCTGTCATCTAGTCTGCAGGGTGAATTTTAAGGTTATTTGCCTCACATGTGCGCTAAACATGACAGCTTAATCACAGCCTGACCTGTCAGCAGCTGAGGGAGCAGCACAGAGAAGAAAAGCAGCTGGTAAGAGCATGCCAAATCTTACCAGCAGGCTGAGTTGTGCTGCTCTGACACCACAGACACCGCACCTTCACTTAGTAAAGTCATTTAGTAATTTGCTGATATTTAACATTTTTGATTGCGTGTTAACCCAGCGGAGGGACTGATCTTTCCCAGCTGGACAGCTGCTGTGTGTCCATAGTACACACCATAACTCATTCAGACTTCAAGTGAAAAAGAAAAGCTCATTGCTGAGATAGGTGTTGAGCTTTCTGTAGTGTTTGCTTATATTCAGCTTCCTTGATGTTTTGTATGAAGGAGCGAGTGTGAGTTAAAAATAAACTATTAGTCAAAGATGGAAGCATAACTTTGAAAAATAAACTTCCCTGGCTAAATTCAACGGCCACATCATATTTCATTTATGATTAATATCACTATACCTTCACTGGCAAGCCAAGACTTAAAACACCTGTATCTTACACAAGTTAGGGTTCAGTCATTTCATGAGCTACCTAGGAAAAGCGTGGACATAACCCTGACCAAACAACTCTTGACAACAAGAAGTCATTCTCCAAGCAAGGTGCTTGTCCCTTGGGTACACTGTTCACAAGCCAAAGGGACTAAACCTCCTCACTATGGGGCACTGAATGCGTTTTGGAGGTCACCCAGTTTGTTTTGACGAATTAAAGCCATGCTTACCTGGCTCCAGCTCAGACACGTGGCATTCTTCTACAGCTCCGGAGGGGCTGTGGACTTTAGCATCGATCTTGCCCTTTGCCCCATTCAGCCTTATAGCAAAGGATGCCGGCTGATTAACTTTTAATCCAGACTCCTGAGAATGCAACAGTCAGATTATCAAATTTAAACTACTTGTTTCAGACAGCACAAGATTTGTAGGAAATAACCACTGCAGCACAATTTTTTAAGATTTCAGCAAAAGGCATAAAGTTGTGACTTGCATTAACTCTCAAATCAGGTCTCTCCCTCTCTGGGAGTGGCTGATTTAGGAGTCACCCACACTGGCTAGGCTGATTTTTCCCATGGTAACAGACTGTTTTTGGAAGCCAAACAACTGCCAAATCAGGCAGAGGCAGGTTTATGAGACTAGTCACCCGCTGTCACTGAGGTCAGCACTCAGTACTCAGGCACTTGATTTAAAGGATATTTAAGCTATAGCTCCATTTTCTACCCATTCATTCATTCCAGATTCATTCAGAGGAAAAGCCTCTGACAATCCAGTTGTCTGAAACAGTAATACTCCTGCTATATTTGCCGCAAGACATCTTACCATAAGAAAGTAATTCAAAACATGAAAACAGATGTTGCCATGCTGTCAAGGCCATTGGTGGAAGGTGAGGCAGCTCAGCATCTGCGCTGACCAGTCCTCAACCAGAGCAGCCCATGCAGCTATTCAGCAGTAATATTTTATGCTGAACATACTTCACTTTTGTTTTCAACTAAATCCTGAAGAGGGAAATAAATGCAACTGAGTAGAACTGATGTACAAAGTATAAAGTGAGTCCCTGATGTGGGTTTAGCAGAGGCTGATGCTGCACACTGCGCTCCAATACCAAATACTCAGCTTTTTCTACCTCTCCAGGACTTAATTGAAGTGAGTATTCCTGTCAAAGAGTCTTTAAATGAAACACAAGAGAAACATCAATACCACACGGACTAATTAACGCCCTTGTAACTCCTGGTTAGAAGAGATACCATCAGATCAGGCTGTCAAGATTCATTCACTCAGCCAAAGTGGAAGAGTTTTGCATCCCAGGCAAACTCCTGGGGACTACAGCCGGGACATATCAAAAAAAAAAAAAAAAAAGCCTCAACTGAAGTACTAATGGCTTATCATGACTCAATGAGAACTGAGGTACAGTATATTTAGACACAGATTCTCACATGCAAGTTTCTGGCTTTGGAGATTTAAGTCAGGCCTTTAATGTTACTTGTATTTTAATGTATGTAACCACACACACACAAATGATATGATGAGGTTAAACAGATGAGCCCAGACCAATTACACAGCTGTGATTCACTCTGATTTGCTACTGTTCATGAACCATCTGAGCTGCAACTGTGTGGTTGTGTGATGTCAACCAGAGCAAATCTATGCTCTGACCTCATGGTGGGGCCCCCTTCATCTGCCCACATGAATGCTCCAGCAAGGCTGTAGCAATGTTCCAATCACACAGCCCTATGCTGCCTTGCCCAAGGAAACTCAGCTCTTCAGTCCACGTGCCAACCAAGTAACTTGGTACCAGAAGGATCACTGATGGTTCATGTTCATGTTTCAGTTCTTCTTGGCCTTCCCCTAGCTAATGGGAGTGCAAGCAAGTTTTAGGTCCTCCAGTGCTACTTCTAGAGCCACTTATTCTTCATTCCCAAGTGTTACCACCTGTAATACACTCAGTTTGAACCTTCTGCTTTCAAATGCTGGCTAGCCAGAGCTGGGCCAGCTCTATCAGCCCAAGCTACCAAGGGGTCAGCTGCCAAAAACCTTTCTCTGGCTACAAGCTGAGCTTGAAAACTAGCACCAACCAAGGCAAGACTATTGGTCTTGGAGAACAAGGACGGAATCAGTCTGTGTGACAAGTTGTGGAGATGTTTCCTTATGTCTCACCTGAAGGCTAGTGACAGTGAGCCTGCGAGCATCATCAGAGGGGGCGATGACAGGAACCAGGTAGGGGCTTTCAGGAATGTGCTCATCATTGAACTTTATGGACACCTCATAGTTGCCTGCAGGGAGAAAAGAAGCAGTGAGTGTTCTTAGTTGCTTTGAAAGAAGTATTCAGTGTTATTTCAGTATGATTTGGTCTTAGTACGTACCAGGCTCTTGAACTATGTATGATACACCACAAGATCCATCTTTATGGTCCTCAAAGGCAATTTCTGCTTTACTTGGGCCTTCTACAGCAATAGACAGTCCTCCAGCTCCAGCTTCCCGTGTCCATATACTGAACTCAGCTGTTGAAGCACATGAGAGCACATAAGAGTAAGTTTGCTGCTGCTGAGCTGCAATTTCTTCCAATAGACGGTGCAGCATCCCATCCTCATGTGTCACCCATTATCTTGGGTGATTACATTCAGCAGTTCCTCCAAAAGGCTCCTATTAGTCTTGAATTAGCCTATGAACCCTGTATAACACACCTTAAATCCTCAAGTTCATCATGTGAAAGCAGTCATTTTCCAAAATGTGTATTTCCAGACTTCTCCATCTGCCCCATGCAACAATATTATTTCTCCATGTTTCTCCACTGACCACCCCTGGCTTGGGACGACCCTATGGTGTTACACCAAGCTCTGCTCAAGTTCTCAGAGGAGAGGCCAACAGAAAAAGCACTGTGATGCAGATCTGTGCACAGCAGGCACTGGTGCCAAGCAAGAGCAGGGGACTCACCTGGGACACTCGTCTCTCCACGCTCTAGTCCTGGGCCTCCAGCTCTCACTTTATGGGCTCCTCCCTCACCCAGTGGCCCCACAGTGAACTGGAAGGGGCTGCCTGGCACTGGTTGCCCTCTGTATTTCACATCCACGGTGTGGACCCCCATTTCTTGTGGCACAAAGCGGACGCAATAGGTGTTTTTGTCAGCTTCTACAATTTCAGCATCAAAGTTTCTTCCAGAGGGACTAGTTACCTGGGCTGTCATATCTCCACAATCAATTTCTAACAAAAAGAGAATTTAAAAAATGCAAATTAGACAGTGACAAAAGGGTTTGGTATTTTGTTTTTGGAAGCAGGACCTGAACTCATGTGATTACACACTACAAGTGACAGAAGAGGCAGGTAGGTGCCAGTCTGTACACTCAGCTAGACGCGTGCTGCTGAGCAGCACGCCCGACCTGACAGGTTACCAGGTGCTACGGGGGCAGATGAAGAGGCTGGATAAGCACAGCCAATAAGATTGTCCCATGTGACTCTCATTTACCAGACAGCAGTACAAACACTTAACAGCCAACATGATAATCTTAAAACCCTGGAGAGAGGGTGAACTGTGCAGGCAGTTCTCCAGTCTGCTGTACACAATAGATTAAGGCCTCCCTGGCATTTATTTGTCCATATGTTGGTAAAGAAACCAAACTGTCAGTGTTTCTTCCCTATACTATCTTAACTTGAGGATGTCTCAACAACACTGGTGTTCCTACTCCAAGTGCTTCAGGCACACCCACACTACAAATGCAAGTTATGGCTATGGGGATAAGGACGTTGCTTACCTGGGATTTTTAGGTTCAGATCACATATGCTTCCTACTGTTGCAACCGAGGGAGCTCGTCTTGTTCTTGTGATGCTCTCCTTAACTCTTCCTTCACCACTTATCTTCACAGTAAATGGGCTACCTGTAAGTATCACAGCAAGTCATTCCTCCTCTACTTATTATACACTGCATTGAGGGGAGGAGCAAAAGCTTCATCTGCCTTGTAGTAGATCAGAAGGGAAGTTTTAAAGCCAGATAACAGTCAGGGACAAGTGAAATACACCCATGGAAACAGAAGAGTTTTGGATGTTTGTTGCTTGTGGAGAATCCTTGGTAGGACCTCCCTGAATCTTGGGGACAGTCTGAGCCAGGTCACACAGCCCACCTGTAGTTCCAGTGCACTGGCCAGGTAGGTAAGACTTGTACTAATCAAAGAGTTGCCCAACACTTCCGCTTACCTGGAATATGTTCATCTGCAAATTTAGTGGACACAATGTACACACCAGGTACAGTTGGAAAATAGGACACTTTGCAAGTTCCATCTTCCAGGTCTTCAGTTTGGATATCTACTTTGCTGGGTCCTTCGACTGCCAGTGAGATCCCACCATAACCTACAATACAGCCAAGTTAGTCCCAGATCTCCATAGTGCTATTACAAATTTGACATAAAATAGTCTGAACCCATAGCAGCAGCTAGTTGGTAAGTTCATGTCATGATAGGCACAAGGGAGTCGCATGATGCCTTTATGCCTTTTGTAGTCCTAAACAGTCAGATATTCAAGGCACAGCACACATTCATCTCTGACCATATCCCTTCTATTTCATTAATGTTGAAAGACTGGCTTCAAAGACTGCGGCCACGGCTCCACGTTAAACCAACAGCGAAATATCTTCCTCATTTCCTTCTTGCTGTACACAATGATACTAGAACCAGCACCATCAAATGAAAGAAAAGCTTCATCAGTACCTCAGTGGCAGTCCCTGTTGGCTGTAACAGAAGACATCAGCCACAACAATGCAAAGTATTTCAAAAGTTCACAGCATTGTCTGTAGTTAATAACTGACCATGCATGCTTAAAACACCATTTGCATCTCCTGCTTTGGGGCTTGTGACCTGGAGGTTGAATGCTGGAGGAGACAATGCTCTCATTTAGAGAGGATACATATCTCACAGCATCTCAGTCCCTCTGTGATGGAACTAACCTGCATCTCTGGTGTCTACAATGAAGTCACACATTTCAAAGGTTCGCCCCTCTACCAAGCCACGTCCAAAAACTCTTGCTCGTCTGGCATCTCCTATCTCAGACTGGACCACCATGATTGTTACAGGGCTGTTTGGTACATGGCTCCCATTTTTCTTGATGCTAACTAGATGTTCTCCTACCTCCCGTGGAATGAATGAGATGCCTACAAAACAGATAAATGTGACAAGTTTATTCACTTTTTATGCATGTAATACTTGATTTAAATGCCTTAATCACACCAAGAAATTAAATACTGAGAGAGTACTCTCTTTACACATATTGCTTTCAAATAGACCACAAAGTCATTTGCATATGCTGATAAAAAGCACTTAAATCGCAACCTTGCATGTCACATGCAAGCTAAGACAAGAGGTCATTCTTCATACTCTTCTGCCTTTGACCAACTGTATCAAACAATATCAGCCACTTGGTTTGACAATGCTCTTCTGGGAAGGAGCAGAGATGTCAGTCACTTTACATAGCAAAGCAAACTGGAGTAGAGGCTACCATAGTACTCTCAGAGCTTACCAATGTGGTTATTGGGTAACCTCTTCAGAAGACAAGGCTCATCACGACCTGATGGGGCTTTAATGCTGGCTGTTAGGAGACTGAGATCAGTCTCATTGATGTCCAACAAAAAGTCAGCAGCAGAACCAAGCTTAACCTGGGACCGTCTTCTGTTATCATCTGAATATATAAAGAGAAACAAGTCAGAAAATATTACAGGGTTAAGTGCAGAACAAAATCAGAGGACTTCATGTTCCTGCTGCAAACCAGGTCCCCCATGCTATCAGAGGCTAATTTTCATTATGAAGTGCTTCCAGAAGTCTAAATTTCATACCTGTGATCTTGGCGGTGAATGGACTACCCGGGATGTGCTTGTCGTTGTACTTGACCAGGATGCTGTAGTTCCCAGGTAGAGTAGGCAGGTACGTGACTGTGCAGGTCCCATCTTTGTTATCAATGCAGCTGATTTCTGCTTTTGAAGGTCCTTCAATAGCCAAGTCTAGCCCACCTAGGAAACAAGGAGAACAGCACTTCCATAAGTCTTTGTGCACACTATGTTCAAAGACTCAGTCCAAAGAATACTTGGTACTGAAAATGCAGCTTAGATGCATGTTTTCAAAGGCCAGCAGAAAAAGAGCTCAGACTAATTCATTAAGACCACAACTCTATTCAGTTTGTTAGATTTACCTAACAGTGACTCCACATCCAGTCATCATCTACTAGACCTCAGTTGCCTTCCATTTTTTTTATTTAATTAAATCAATCATTTGCACCCTGTGCCACAGGGCACATCTACTGCTATGGAGAAGTAATAAAGTTTTTACTGCAAGTTACAGCCTGATATTTGCACAAGTCATTTTCTATCACACCAGAGATTCATAATTGTACGGATGAATACAAATAAACGCCAGTGAGCATCACACTGCCAAGAAGTTCCTAGTTTAGGGTAGGATGGGTTTAAAGAACACACTCACCCTCTCCCGCATCTTCTGTTACAATGGTGAAAGTTGCTGGTTTATTGGCAACCCCATAAATGAGGCCAGGCCCATAAGCAGACACACTGCCACTGTTTGGATAATTCACATAGAACTGCAGAGGGCTCTCTAACAGGAAAAAAAAAAAAAAAGCCAAAAGAAACATTTAAGAATGAGCAGCCTGGACTACAAGAATAAAACAGACATCAGGCTCTGACCCAATGGGATATTACTCTTGTGCTTACTGATATGGACATTCTTCAATACCATTCTTACTACTTGATATTTGAAGAACCTTTATGTGACTGTAAGGTACTTTAAAAAAAACACAACAAAAACCAAAAAAACCAAACAAATAAGCCTCCGCTTTCATCTTCAAAAGATACTTCTCCACAATTTGTTCCACATTCAGTCATGACAAAGTGCTACTCAAATTACCAGAAATAAGCTTCAATGATGTTGTAAAGGGTCTTATTCATTACAAGTTTATTTTTAGCACATTAAATCAGAACATGACTCAGAAGCAGGCCTTCAGTTCAGGCACAGATCCTGAATTTTGGTAGCTCAGAATTAGGAACTAGCACAGCACATTGACTCAATGAACCTGAACTCGCAAATCTGAAGGGTATCCAAAAACGTATTTGCCAGCTTCAGATTAGCTAAGCTGGTGCACAAGAACAAAAAGAACAGTCACCAACAGCCAATAATGGTTTCAAAAAAGGGCACAGATAGTTCTCAAGTCCAAAGCTAGATTTTGTAGCTGAGACCGTAGCAAGTTTGATTCATGATAGCCTTCAAGAAGGAAACATTACAGCACATCATCCTTCTGTCCAGGTGCAGGGTAATGGTCCTACTGAACAGCTACACCCAACAGTTTGTCACTTATAGAGGTGCTATATCCATACAAAATGCTGAAAATATTAAAGTAGCACGATGCATCACATTATTGAGCTCCCTGCTTCAGCCAAAGTTATCCTGTGTCTGTACACCAACAGAACCAGCAGCCCAGTTTGGGCAGTGCTGACAGTATTTTGTTTCATGTCTACACATGTCCTACCCCTCTTTGCCCCAGCCCCATGCAGCCAGCATGCCCAGAGAACCACGGGGCAGTCCCAGCTTCCAGCAGAGGCAGAGCTCTGGCTGGGGAGCTGTGGGAGCTGGTGAAGTAAGGACAAAGAAGAGAAGAGAAAGGGAATGAAAGGCAGGGGTTTCTGTTAAGAAGCAGCCAGGAAGAAAGAAAGATTACAGCGTAGTATGCATGTGTGTTTTATTTTATTGCAATGAGATGGAAAGAGTAACTATAGCGCTTTAGCCACTTACTCCTCTCCACAGATGGGAGATTTTGTGCCAATGCAGTTTTAAGGATAAACATATACTTTAACCACTAGTTTTGTTGAGCACCACAGCAGTAAATTTCAACCTGAAAAAAATGGTAGTTTGAAAATTGTACGTTTCTTCTTCATAATAAAATGCCACGAAAGCTAGTTTCCAAAACCAAAATCCATTTTAAGCCTGGCTGGTACTATTAAACCACAATGGAAACTCACATGTGCTGGCACTTACTCCTTTGCTTTAGTTTCTCTCTGGACTGCTTGCAGATGAACTGCTGCTGAACAGCAAGATGTCGTGGGCAGTTCTTACTGCAGTGTATACAAATAAGCTATAGAAATCTTCACAGGGAGCAGATGGATCAGCAGGACACTGCACTTGGATTTGTGTTGCCTGCTTTGTCAGACTCACCTGGGATGTGCTTTCCCATATATTTTATGTGCATTTCATGAAGCCCAACCTCAGTAGGAGCGTATCTCACTGTTACTGTGCCATCTTTGTTATCCACAATATCAGGCGTATCCATCTTTCCAGAGGGCATATGTACTTCACCTACAAAAAGCCATCATGGGAGTTACAGAAGGAGAAGCTGCCTGCTTCCCCTCTCCCACCCACAAAGAATTGTCTAGCCATTTCAGACAAGCATTTTAAACTGTTAAACTCCTTACCCACAGGCACAAATAAGAGACTAATGGGAACACTAACCAGACATGTTTTCTACTTAAGCTACATCAATACAACACAGCAGTAGACATCTGGCAAGCAGTCCTGCGACCTTACAAACTCTACAGGCAGGGCTGTTTGCTTCAGTCACTGAAACTTCCACAGCAAGCCCCAGGAAAGGCACCAACCTACCTCATTTCAGGATGCTCCCTCTCCTACAGCCCTTTCGAAAAGGAAAGATTGACTGATCCTTCAGTAGGGACAGATCAGGGCTTGGGGTGGGATTGCTGGGCTAGAGGGCAGGAGGGGACACAGCCTACATGTGCAGGAGCTTAGTGCAGCCAGGGTGCTACTGGGGTGATGCTCTCAGCTGCCAGACCTGTGGAAGAGTGGCCACCTGCTTTAGAGAATGTATGTGACAGGAATGCAGAATTAGACTGGTTTGCAGCATCTGCACAGAATAATGGAGCTTATCAAGGATCCATGTAGCTGCTCCAGAGGGAAAAAGGTAGGAACAGTTCCTACAGTGCTCACAGACTAGCACTGAGGACTGTGGCAACACTAAGAATCCCCTCATTTAACTCAAACCATCAGTGGGGCATATGCTAACTCACCCTCAGCGGGTGCCACTTAATATGAAATTAAACAATTAAGTTGCTGTCAGGACACAATCCTCCCACACACACTGTGGTCTGGACCACCCAGACTGTTAGCTGCAAATGAATAAACATGCTAACAAAAAGCAAAACCTCCCTGAGAGGCTACGAGTACCCCAGGTACCTGTTATTTCTCCTGTCCTTACAGCAAAAGGGATAACCATATCAAAGGGCCTGAATCCCATGCCGTTCATGTCTCCAACCGGAACATAAGCTTCCTCTGTGACCTAAAGAAAACAAAAGGATGGGACACTTCAAGAAGGATGGTAGACCCAAATGAGCACTGAGCAACTCCACTGTGAGCACAAGCAGAAGAGAGCGGGTGGTGATTATCACAGCCAGCCACAGGACTGGG
Source organism: Brachypteracias leptosomus (assembly GCA_013401335.1). Classification (NCBI taxonomy): domain Eukaryota; kingdom Metazoa; phylum Chordata; class Aves; order Coraciiformes; family Brachypteraciidae; genus Brachypteracias; species Brachypteracias leptosomus. The sequence goes on from VYZX01006644.1 coordinate 138,203, forward strand.
CTCAACTTGAGCAACGTACGGCCAAGCTCTCCTTCGTAACACCACCACACTGCAGAGCAGAGCGAATCAAACACGATATGAATGGAAGACATGCTGGAAAAAAGTTAAAAGAGATAAAAATGGAACACAAACAGATGGAAGACAACGTAGCGCACACAAGACCCAAAGTGGCTCCATCTGAAAGGGTTTAGTTACTTAAGGCCTGGAAGAGAAAGTGATTTTTGAATGGGGCAGAGTGATTGCCACACAAAACAGACAAAAGAAACAAGTTTCACAATGCCACTCAGGACTCAAGACACTATGTGCTGTTTTACTGAGAAAAAGCAATGCGCTCTGGTTGCTTTTGCCAACAGTAGACATTGCAGAAGTAGAAACTGTAGGTGTAATGATCTTCTTCGTGTTTAAATGAGTTTATTTGGTGACTCCCTTGAAGCAGCAAAGAAAAAACAAGGTCTGGATCCCAAGAACAATTGATCAAACAGAAAGAATGAACACAATGACCAGAGCAATTCAAGCAGTCCCAAGAAGCAGGCTGTCATCTGAAATGGAACACAGATGGGGGAAAACAGCTGAAAAATGTAAAAATTGTGTACCCAAGGGCGGAATCCGGGAGGGGAGGCGCCCACTGGCTCCTGCGACCGCACGACAGCATCATCTGCATCTACAGCCTGGGCAGGGGTAAAGGCAGGTTAGGTCTTATTCTGGCACAGAGGCATTCCCACCTTTCACAGTACAGAATGCACAGCTCCTTCCAGTTCCTCAACATGTTCTTCCCACCACAGCCCTCCCAGTCCTCTCACAATCACAAGGACCTGGATTCAGCCAGGGGAGATGGGAAACTGCCTGTACCTGCTGGCATGGGGCACTGAGGGAAGTCACCAGTGGCACAGCAAAGTGAAAAAAACTGGTATGTGCCGCTGTTAAGAGCTTGGGAGGGAAGATGTAAAGCAGTGCCTAAACACTGGTGGAACTGAATTGCAGAGTGGTTTTTTATGGGACTGGTGAAGGGAGGAAAGTGAAAGGTTTAAACCTAAGATATAAGTCCCCGGGCACTGAACAGCACAGTATAGTGAGCTGGGAGGCTGGGGAGCCTGCCACCGTGGGAAGGCTGCTCCCAGCTCATGCACTGGGGTGAATGACCCAACCCACATCCAGTCATAGCTGCAACGCTATTCTTCTGATTCATAGCTGGGATAGCGTCGTCAAGACACCAAATGTGTTTTCCCCCAGTGCAGCCTCCCTTCCCACAGGCATGCCAAGAAGATGACTTGCAAATTCCCATCTCCCCCACTTAACTCAACAGGAGCAGCCGGGGCTGACACCCACGCACCCAGCTCCACTGAGCTCAACCAGCCCAGCTCCTCCTGCCCCTTCTACACCACCGAAAACCACCCTAACAAAATAATCCGCCAGAAACCTACACATGGAAAGACTCCACTAAGAACACCAATGCTAGACAGAAGTACTGCCATTCCACTGTTCTCCATGCCCAGCTGAGACACCCTAGTCAAACATGTACTGTATCAGTCAGCTAGGAAGTGGGAATTTTGACTGGCCTGGAGTAGGCTTCCTGACCTTGAGAGGCATTTCCTGCAGTGAGCTTTACGCAGCAGCCAAGGGAGTAATTTTTCTTGTGGAAATCTTTGGAGACACTGGTAGTCATCTGCCAGGGGGGCAGGTAGGAAGACATGGCATGCCCAGCCCCAAAGACTTGCCCACAGGCTCCAGCCAGACTCGGCATAAGTATAGCCAGGTGCTTTCATAGATTGAGATGGGCTGGAGGCCACCCCGACTGAGATTACAAGACCAAGATTTGTTTTGCTAACACTAAAAGCTGTTCTTCATGTGAGTGGCTTCTGTGAGCCCTGAGAGGCACCTAGTCTGTTCTTCAGGGAGACTGGTGTGTTCTTTGACTTTTAAACTTAATGCTGAAGTATTGCACGTTGGAAGGAACATAATCAGAAGGAAGGGGATTTGGCTATAACAGTTTAACTAGCACTTACAAATCATTTTTAAGTGCGAGCTAACTGCCTGCTTCCCCAGGAATCTGTCAGCAGATCATTCCTTATTTTGGGGTCAACATTATAAAGAGTGAGAGAGAGACAAGTCAGAGCACCATATCTGACAATGGCTGAAGTAATTAGCTGTAGAAGCTGATTACAACCACCCTTATGTCATTTAGAAAAAGAACTACATGGTCAGGAAATGAAAAATGAATTTGATCAGAGAAGCCAAGTCTTCGACCTCTGATGGCTTCTATCTATCCCTCTTCACTTAACTGTATTGCCTGCTCAAAATAAGCTCTGCAAGTAACAAGGATTCATTAGCTCCTGCTAGTCTAATAAACATCTAAACAAACATTTACACACAGAGTTAACCTATCACTAAGTAAAATATGGCAGCAGGAATCCAAGTGAGAGGTATTTTTGGAGCAAAGCTGGCTTACCATGACGGTGAAAGGACTGTTGGGAATGTCCACCCCACCAAAGCGGACATAAATCACATAGGTTCCTGGTTTGGCAGCAGTGTAGAAGATATCGTAAGTCCCGTCCTCATTTTCAACAACATCTGCTTCAGTTTCTGTCCCATCTGGCGTCAGGACAGTGCACGTCACTTTTCCCTTCCCTGCTGATTTGGCGTCTACCACAAAACCAACCTCCTCACCAGTCTTCACAGTGGGTGCAATTCCAGGACCTACAATGCAATTTTCGTTACAGAAAGTGTTCAGAGGACAGTTTTCCCAGGCAGGTTGCCCATGGGGTACCTGGGAATCATTGCATCAAAACTCCAGTCCCAGGGACCCATAGGCATGGTTTGGGTGCAGACGTGCAACAGGGGATGTTCATTGTGTGGTCAGCACAGCGGCACACAAGGGCTGGCCATCAGCTTTCCTTCTCCTCCACAATCAGAAGGATTGGACGAGAACAGAAGGGAAAAAGCTAAGTTTGAAGAAAACAATGCCTTAGTCCATACTCTTATCATATTACTCCTTTATGCAGGGCCAAAGGCACCATCTTCTGCCCCCACCAGCAACTTGGCTGTCATTGCTTTAACACAAACCTCCTAGTGTAAGCAGCTGTAAAAGGGCACAGTAGCAGTCATGGCCATGTTTCCTCCTACAATGCCCACAAATTATTTTCCACTGTTCTGCCACACATCCCAAAAAAAGAAAACCATGAAGCAATGCCGAAATTGTAGCCATCAGATCCAGCCTGAAGAATGCTGTGTTTAAATGAGAACTATTAAGTCTTATTTGCAGTACACATTTAATACTCCTGCTTTTGCCCAGCACACATTACCAGGTAAATGGCTCATTTTCAAGCGGCAATGAACCTGCCGTTTTAATACCTTGTCAGTATTCCAGCATCTACTCCTACAGTGATTGTATTTCAGCATTACAGCAGAGTCAGAGGCACTTCTTGGGAAATTTAAGCTGGCATCTGAGAATAATCTCCATCACAGCTCTTTCGATTAGTTAGCGACTTGAGTTTCTTGGAAGAGTACCAGATTCAGCCACTGAGGCCTCTTTTAAAACAAATTTTGAAGAAAAGGGCATACCTGCCGCTCTGTGTTTTCCATTGTGCCAGGAACATGTTTCTGTTTAAGCATGCTTGAAAGCAGCCGGCTGCCGGACAGGCACCGGCTACATTTTAACTGCAACCACAGATTAAGTTTCTCTGATTCGGTCTTGCCTAATTTATTTTAAAATCAAGGGATTTAACATTCAGTGGCTAACTGAATGGATTTAATATTCTTGAAACTAGTTCCTGTCACTTCTGCTCCCTGCCACAGCAACCAGCTGGCTGGGAGCTGACAGGGGGCTGCAGTGGCCAGCCCAAAGCTATGGGATGGCCACCCATTCTGAGAACAGGTAAGGGCTGAAACTAAGCCTGTTCCTACAGCAACAAATTTGGAGTTCCTCCTCTGCACCAAGGACTGATTTCTGAGGCAATGATTTTTTTGACTTATAGTAACATCTTATCTTTAGGTTCTCTCCTTCCACCCACACCTTCCAAAAGTCTGATCAGACTCTAACTTTGGCCAGACAGAAAAGCAGCAGAAACCTCCACTAATAACACGCAGCCTGAACAGGCTTTGCTAATGCAGAAGCACAGAGCCAGCTCTTTATATCCTCAGAATTAATTCTGTTCTTGCTCAGAAAGAAAAGCTTCTTGCAACACTCAGTGCAAGAAGCACAACGCAGTGAATGTGAGCAGAAGTGTTATTTTTAAATCAACTCACTGCACTTCTCAGCAGGATCTATCTAGGCCAGAATAAGCATGAGACTTTGGTTGCACGTAGCTGTTCATAATAACCCAGGCAGTTTGAAAGATTTTGCTAGAGACTGCAAGAGATTCCTGCCCACCCATAGGGGTGGGTGGATGCTTCTTTATGTTTAGGAAAATCCCTCTTGTAAGAGCAGACAGATTACAGAACTCTCTAGCATCTTCTACATCCAACACAAACTGTGTTGTGCTCAGAAGGTGGCTTTACACCAAGTAAACAGCAGCAACAGAGAGGAGTCAATACTCACCTGTGGCCAAACACTTGCTGGCATCCCCAGCTGGAGATGCCCGGATCCGGTAAGGAGAGGATGGGATATCATCACCACCGTACTTCACACCAATCGTATAGCGGCCTGTTTTGTCAGGGACGTAGGTGACTGTGTAAGTGCCATCCTTGTTGTCATGAATGTCCACTCTCTTGGGTTTGCCCTCTTGGTCCTGAGGAATACAAAAACAGAAGATATAGGCACTATGAAGTTAGTTATGAATTTCTTTAGCAGGCCAGCAAATCTATGGTTCACAACCAGTCTCAGACACAGAACTGCAGCTTTTTGAAGGTTAAATATATTTCACTCAAGGGCTAGTAACCAGGAATAGACTATTAGAAGAAAAAAGGTATCAGATCACTATAAAACAGTCAGTGCTATCATTAACTACCTTTTGTTTGATTCAAGAATGTTTATAAGATGCAGCAAGCCATTTTAATGAACTTTCTTTTAATTTTAAGACGTTTCAGGCTTCATTGTTGTAATGCTGCTGGAAATTAAGAACACCCCAGATCCCTGAGGCACAGACCAGGAAACAACGTGCAGCTCTGTCCTGATAAATCACTAGGCAGCTTTGCCCAGCTGCTCCCCAAAAGGTTTGAGCTCAGAGGGAAGCACTACTGGAGTCTGCTGCCAGCCCTCCTGGATGAGACATCCAGCTCCTGACATACTGCAAGGTCTACAGTTAAAAGCAGGTCTAGGTAGTCCCTTCAACTACTATTTCTACACTGAACGCAAAAATTAGACACACAAAACAGATCTGAGCTTCAGCATCAAGCTTTCATATCTACAAGCAAAATCAGCACAGTGCATAACATTTCCAGAGCTACTCCCAGCCTAGCTTTCAGTGCTACTTAGCCACAAAGTGCAAAGCATTTTAGAAAGTCTTTAGAACTTCCCTTCACTTACAGGGAACTGCATGGTAAACCCATTCTGTATTTTGATTCAACGCTGCCCAGGGTACAGTATAAGCCACAAAGGACTTGAGATTTTAGATGAAGTGTAAAAAAGAGCTTACTTCTTTCAGGAAGGTTTGTGAAATGTTTGACGTTCAACAGCTCAGGACAAGAAGCAAACAAATGTTGTGAGGAGGATCACCTATGCACTCCCACCACACAGGACTTGTAGAACTTGATTTTCAAAGCCACAGCCAGGCTGAGAGGTCTGATAAGCATTCTGGGTCCTTTAAGAGCACACTTGCATGCCAGAATAAAGGCAACTGCTTTGCTGCACCTGAGCTGACTGCAGGACAGCATGGGAACAAGAATGCAGAAGGGCAAGTACAACTGGCCATGCCATGACCTAGGCATGCCAGAGCTGAGAAATGTGCTTTATGGCCCACTAACCAGAGACCTTTTCGCTGAGGCCACAGAGTCCAGGCACCAGAAGTTTCAGGAAGAGCAATAACAAAGCCAAAATAAAAACATTCCTGTAGCATCTCCTTAAGCAGCTTATGACTTTTGGCAACCCAGAGGGAGATTTGTTTGTTAATTTATCATCATATAATGCTCAGTGTGGATGTTACCTCATGGCCTTGCTGAACTACACTACTAAAAGGCTGTCTCCGTTTCAAATTCCAATGTTTTTATAATCTTAAAAGAAATTATCTCATTTTGGGCACTTGCAGAGTGTAAGGTTAACCAAGAGCTAAATCTAGCATGTGCGATGATTAAGACAGAAGTCCCATAAAAGCAGCCTCAAAAGTTTCACAGAGTTCATGACTTTCCTGTACCAGAACTTAAGGGTCCAGCCCAGTCTGCAGGACACTGGGTATGTCAGGGTACAGATATGGACTCTTCCAATAGGAGCCACTTGTGCCCACCTAGAACAATGTGTTTCTACTCCTGTTTGGTTTTGTGGTTACTTACAGTGATCTGTACAGCCAGAAGTCCCTGCCCAGCATCTTTAGCATCCACCGCAAACTCAACAGGCAGGCTGGCTGGTATGCCATAGGAACTGAGACCTGGTCCACTTGCCGTCACTTTACTGGCATCATAAGTAGGAAGCACCTTCACCTTGAAGGGACTTAAAGAGAAACTTGTTATTGTACCTTTCTCTTAAGTCAATAGCTGACAGTTAACTGCAGTACATGCTGAGGTGTCAATACACCCCCCCGTGGCACCTCTGCTGTACATGCAGCAAGCTCAAACCACTGCTGAACCTTGAAGTCGTGCAAGGAGCTGCACTGGTTAAGTAGAAAGGACCACAGCTACCCCTTAAATGGTGCTCGTGTGCCAGGAGAGCACAATCAGGTCATTAAATTTTCAGTTCATCCCAGTTTGTCACCTTACCTGCGAGGAATCTCTTCATCAGCATATTTGACAGAGATCATATAGGGTCCCTCCTGTGTAGGGGTGTACAACACTGTGTGGGTTCCATCTCCATTGTCTACTATATTAGCAGGCTCCACAACTCCTAAAAAAGGAACAGACCATTTTCTCAGCTGTGCTATTAAAACTCAGTTCCTCACCAGTCATTTTTTGCACAAAGCTCCAAGATGCACTGCTGCTTTACAGTTTGCAACAAGCTAAATTTATGTTTTATTTTGGTTTTGAATGAAGACAATAAGCATGGCTCTGTGATCAGTTTCCCTTAATTTGTATTAGAGAGTCATTGACTTGAATTTCGAGATTCATTATCCACCGCTCTCTGGGCTCCCATTTTCCTGCTGTAAACAAAAGCTAGCATGAAAATACTTGAGAAAAATCTGCCTTTCTGTACAGTCCAGGTCAAAAGCAATTACTCAAAACAGACTGAAGATCTTTTGACAAAGAAAATGAGTAGTGGTTATCATTGCCTGAACTGTCATTTACAAGATTACATACTATCACTGGGATTCACTGCATAGAATTGAGCCCTGAAGTCAGCTGGTGTGTAGCATTCAGCAAATCTTTCACAATCAGGTATTTGGAAAGGCAGGCTTGCTGCCTAGGCAGGAGAGCTCTGCAAGCTGCCAAAGCCCTGAGAAAGCAGGATCAATTATTTCAATTTGCATTAAGCTAAATCTACAGAAGATTATAGGACATATTGGTTCAGATCAACACACAAAGCAGCCTACAATTACAAGTTGGCTTTAAAACACAGGAAGGATTAGCAGCAAAGCAAGCGCAAAAGAAATGTATAGTTGCCGTGCAAAGCCTAAAAGCAACACCATTGGTTCCCACTCCCTTCTCCAGACGATTCTTGCTGTTGCCAATTGGATTTCCAAAAGCCAAAATTGCCAGTAGTCAGTGAGAGTTCAAACCTGTCTTAGTGTCACCCTTTGGATCACCCTTAAAGAAATCCGAAATTGCTTTCAGTGGAGAGCGCCATCCCTGGGAATCCGTCTCATCCACTAAAATTAAAGAAGGGTTACCTGAGGGGCACCCACACCAGCATGACCTGACACTTGAGTGGGGAAGCAGCTCTTGCCTCCTAGCAAGGGTAAACTTTCAGACAAAAGTTACTCGCTGCCAAAATACTGCACCACTGAGACATGGCTTCTTCCTAGGTTAATGCAAACATCGACACTATCTCTTGAGAGCCTTGCTGCTCGCTGGGGACCACTGAAGGGATCCCACTGTTTCAGAGACTCCTGCAACCCAGTGACACAGGTTTCCCAAGTCACCATTCACATCTGAGACACAGATTTGGACATCAAAAAGTAAACCCAAAGCCATAATTGTTCACCAGTGATGGTTAGTCACATCACTTCTCCCAACTCTGAAAATTAGGATAAAGCCAAAGACACTCCCCAAAGCAGCACTACCTAGGACACAGTTCCTCCCTTTACAGCATGACATATGGGTCAGCTGTAAAGGTGCACACACCAGATGAATAGAAATAGAGGAAAATGATCATTCAAGTGCTATTACCACTTTTGCAAGCAGGGCCAGGACCATGTTACCCACCCAAACGCAGAGACTGGGGTACAGCTCAGAGTACTTCAGTCCTTACCTCTGGGTCCTGCCACCACCACCTCGAGGGGTGCTATTCCTGCCTTGCTGGCATCTACAGTGAATGATTGTGGGATTTTGGCTCGAACAGCTGTTCCCAGACCTGGTCCCACTATCTTCACCTTGCTGGGATCCACAACATCCTTCACAGGAACCTTGAAAGGACTGCCTGGAAGTTAAAAGCACAGCACCACAGAGTTAACAGTTACAGGAAGCCAAAGGCCTTTTTCACTACTTTTCCTTGGGCTTTCAACCTCACAGCCTCCACACTATCTCCCTGTTTCTGCAAAAGCCAGAAGCGTAATGATGGTGCTTCTACACTTTGTCTACTCAAATCAGTTGTGATCTATCTGCTTCTCACACCTCAAAAAAAAAAAAAAAAAAAAAATTACAAAAGAGACCAGAAGGGTAAATGAAGAGTCATGCAGGTACTTGCTTCCTTCATAGTTCAGTATGTTGACAGATAAAATGGGACCAACAGCAAAGAACTACCTTACTCACAATGTCTTGGAAAGAATACCTGGATGTATGCTGCATCACAGAATGTAAGAACTGTAACATTATAGCAAAATGTGTCTGGCATTTAGGGGTGTTTAATTCATGAACTGCTGGATGCCAGATGTATCTGGAACGTTCCTTAAATCTACTTCACTTCAGCTTGACATCCAGTGTAAATGCATACACAGGTAAACATCTGGTTTAGGAAACAGTTGCTATGCTTTCTGCAGCGACCAAAACTTACAGTGTTTAATGAGTGAGCTTGTCATGGGGATTATATTAAACTGTCTTACTGCAGAACAGAGTCTTGAAGGCACTTACATACTAAAGAGCTATTTTCTTGACCTAATGTGTTTGGCAACACTTGTGCATAATACCAGCTATTTGGCAAAGGCTAGCATCCCTTTCCCTGTCCCACCACACCACAGCACAATACGCTCCACACTTCCCTGCTGGGTGAAGGGAACAAACACCAACACTGTTTCTGTCTGAATTCCCAGGAAAAGCAGAACGTCAAAACCTCAATATCCCCCAGTATAAGTGAGATGCAGCCAAATCACCGAGTTCTTAGTCAAATGCCTGCCTTCTGAAAGCCACTGAGCAAGAGCTCTTACCAGGAACATGCTCTCCCCCATACGTGATGTTAACATCGTAGTCTCCTGGAACATAAGGAACATACTCAGCGCTGCAGCTCCCATCCTTGTTATCTTTACAGCTAATTTTAGACTCTGAAGGTCCTTCAACAGTTATTCCAAGGCCACCAATTCCTGCCCCTCTGCAAGACAAAAATGCACATTGTTAGTTACCTGCTTCTAGCAGCAGTTTTGTAGCCTTCACATGCTCTGGCTGCATTTTTAACCTTATTGGAAATGAAGGATCCTGACTTTTGATGTCCAGCCTTCCGCATTGCTCTGTCATGCAAAGCCATTCAGCATAATCTCACTCACATTTGCCTAGGATTTTATCACTATCAACTCCTAATCTCTGCAGAGCAGAGTGCTCAGTACACGAGGTAGCACACACAACAATCAGAAGGACACAGCTTAGTCTTTTTATAATTCCCATTTTATAGATACTTTATAGGTTTAGCATCCTGCATCGCACAACCTACTATATTCCTCCCTCCCTCAGATACTCTTTAAGGATCACGTAGGCTCAGTTACCTGGTGACAACTGAAAAGGCGTTTGGCTGATTTGTGAAAGCTTCTTTAAGTCCTGGTCCTTGTGCCTTCACACGTGATGGATGGCAGCCCTCTGTCACATTCACTCTGAAGGGACTGTTTGGCACAGGTACATCATCGTACGTTACACTAACAGTATGTGGACCTGTTAAGAGGAAGAAAACATGTTCTGAATTTCCTAAATATTCTCATTATTTAACATCACTTCTACAAGATGCTACAGACTACTTTCAGTACATGGGTAAGAAAGAGCTTCCTCCTACATTTCACAAGACTTCACTAGTGTTTCATAACCAAGATGCCATCTAGATGTTGTTCTTCTAAAGCCAAGTTACCATAAACATCAGTTCAAGTTAAAATAGAGCTACTTCCTGCAGAATTAGCTCCACTACTGGTAAAAATTTTTGTTAAGATGCCAACAAGTTACTGGCAGATCTCAGCAGTCTGCTAAATGAAAGTGTCAGAAGAGCTGCCTGCTCTTGGTTTTCACCTCAGAAAAAGCCCCAAACCCAAAAAACCCCCACTAAAAACCAAAAAATAACCACAGAAACCAGAGGTTACCCTTTTCAAATGGTGTGTACTCTGCTGAATAGGTTCCATCAGCATTGTCTTGGATGAGACAGTACGCAGGGGAGCCGGATGGGCTCGTGACCTGGGCCCTGATGTGGTCACCACCAGTCTTTGTTAAAGGTCGAGCATCCACAGTGAACTCAGTTGTAGCTTCTCGGAAGACATCTGCAGGATATGTTTTGAAGAGTCACTTCAACTGCATGTATTTCCGATGACAAAACATTTTGTGAAACAGTATAATAAACAACTCATTTGGGAACATAACGAAACACCCCCGTCCGAGGGTCACCATGGAAACATGCAAGATTACAACTTCTAATACTCAGAATACTCTGTGCAGGATAAAGGACTGCAAGTCCTACAAACTCTGGTAACAACAGTTATTCTCACCTTTCCCTTCCACTCCTGGCCCAAACACTTTAACTCTGCTTGTGTCCACAGCTGGATCCACTTTGACCCGGGCTGGGAATTTAGGCACTTGCTCTCCTCCATATCTCATCTTGATTGTGTACATGCCAGCCGACAGTGGTATGTATGTTACGACATAAGTACCGTCTTTGTTATCATCTATCTGGACCTCAGCTTTGGAACCAGCATCCGATACCATGTCCACTCGCAGGTCCCCAGGACCCGCTTCCGTGCAATCAACGTTCAGCAGCCCTGCCTCGCCCACTTTACCATGCTCCAGACCCGGGCCTGTGGCAACAACTTTAGAGACATCAAATGGCATTTCTATGTCTGCCTTAAATGGTGAACCAGGAATGTGAACTTCTTCAAAGAGGATGTTTACGAAATACTCTCCAGGCTTTGTAGGCAGGTAGGAGACAGAGCAGGTTCCATCCCCATTGTCCGAGCATTCAATTTTAGCTTCACATGGACCTTCTACCGTCAAACCCAAACCTCCAGTTCCTGCTCCTTTGGTATCTATTGTGAACTGGGCTGGTTTTCCAACAAGGCCCCCTCGAAGACCTGGACCATGAGCTTTTACCTAGAAGAGAATATGCTGTTGAGTTGAACTTAGTTTTTCATGTAATTGCCAGCACAGACTGCCTAGTTAGACTTGTTTGTATGTAGGACTCGATTAACAAGCTCTTAAAAATTACACAGAAAGCAACATCTCCTTTGCCACTCCTCCCAATTTTACTATAAAGTTAGTATCTCTCCTCTAAAGCAGTTTCTAGGCAAGGATATTCATAATCTCCAAATAAGTGCTCTGAGGGGACCTTATTGTGGCCTTCCAGTATCTTAAGGGGGCCTACAAGAAAGCTGGCGAGGGACTTTTTAGGATGTCGAGTAGTGGTAGGACTAGGGGGAATGGGTCAAAACTAGAGGTGGGTAGATTCAGATTAGACATTAGGAAGAAGTTCTTCACCATGAGGAGGGGGTGAGACACTGGCACAGGTTGCCCAGAGAGGTGGTGGAAGTCCCATCCGTGGAAATTTTGAAGGCCAGGTTGGATGGGGCTCTGAGTAACCTGATCTAGTGGGAGGTGTCCCTGCCCATGGCAGGGGGGTTGGAACTACATGATCTTTAAGGTTGCTTCCAACCCTGACAATTCTATGATTCTATGAATCTCACCATACCTGATTTTATATAGCTATGGGATATTTTAACATTTCTACCTTTTATATCTGATTGCTATACACACACTTCTCTTGAAATCTATTTCCTTAGAAAGAAGCATCTCAACTAATACAGTCTAGACACTCACGAGGCCAACTTCTATTAAATTAGGATCAGTACTTGCATTTGCCACACTAAGTGGAACGCTTGCAGTATGCTTAATTAGTTCAATGTTTTTTCAAATACAGTGTCTATGACATGACAATGACTTCCATGAGTCACAAAGTCTGCAAAAGGAACGACTCAGCGCTCTGAGTAAGGATGTTCCTGGATCTGGTTTGGACAAAACCAAGCCAAGTCTCATGCAACAGCCCACAGTTCAGTTTTCTTGCATTGGTTGCTGTTACGGCCCTAAACCATTCACTTACCTTGGATGGGTCTGGAGGTAGTGTGGCCTCTACAGTGTAGGGGCTCCCTGGGATTGGGTTGCCATCATAACTCACATCCACCACATACAGTCCTTCTTCCCTTGGAATGTATTTTACAGTGTTGCACTCCTTACCCAGAACTGGTTCCACTAGACATGGCACAGCTTTCCTCATAGGACTGGAAATATTAACATCCAGTTTACCTTGCCCACCAGCTCCTTTGGTATCAATTACAAATTCCTGATCCTTCCCTACTTCCACTCCTGAAAAAGAAAAGACCTATATTACTACATTAAGTACTCAACATCAGACAATGCTCCAAGAAATCTCTCATGCACAAACCATCAAGGGAACAAGTACTGGCAGAGCCCTGCTCAGTTTTCACCCCTCCACATGCAAAACAAACAAACNAATATTAACATCCAGTTTACCTTGCCCACCAGCTCCTTTGGTATCAATTACAAATTCCTGATCCTTCCCTACTTCCACTCCTGAAAAAGAAAAGACCTATATTACTACATTAAGTACTCAACATCAGACAATGCTCCAAGAAATCTCTCATGCACAAACCATCAAGGGAACAAGTACTGGCAGAGCCCTGCTCAGTTTTCACCCCTCCACATGCAAAACAAACAAACAAAAAAAATCTGCCAAACCAGCTGAAAAAATAAACGGATGCTTTGATTAATTAGAGCTACAAAGCTACAGTGCTAAACAAGTCTCTAAAACATGGCCTGACAGTATCAGAGGCTCACTTCAGGAACAAAACAATACTTCTCAGCCTTAAATTCCTCTGCTTTTAGAAAACAAAGACTGTATGAATAACATTCTGCACTGTAGCAGTTACATATTTGAACAACCAACCACCTGGTCCCAAGGAAACCAGATTTCATCAGCAGGTACCCAGCCACAGGGGACTAAACCCCAACACATGCTTTGGCACATTGCTATGTAATCTTTGCTAAAAATAATATTAACAAATCTAAATTGAAATTCAGTCCTCAAAAGGCTAAGTCAGAGTGGTCAAGCTATACAGCTGGAGCTGGCTGATCCCTAACTGTAGCAAGTTAAAAAGA